>BGNK01001243.1:0-35296 GCA_003297005.1 Symbiodinium sp. clade A Y106 | reverse complement strand
CTGGAAACCTTTGGCCTGGGATGCGAACCACTCCTTGCAGCAAAAAGGTGCTGCGCTCGTCTGCGGGAAACGGTCCAGCACGGAGACAAGCACAGAGACAAGCAGAGTCAGAGGTGGTCCTCCACCTTGGATAGTGCATCCATCCTCCACGTCGCCACTTTCCCCAGGCGGAGGTCCGCTTCGTGGACCTCCTGCCGCCTTGCGCAGCCGAAGCATCGTTCACAAGCGAAACATCGCAGCCAAAGGCTGAGCTCCGGGCAGGAGGTGTTTCAGGGAGGTGAGAAGCAGCGACGCGATGGCTGCCAGGGCCAGACCCGCCACGGCCAGGCAGGTAACGAAGGCCGCTAGGGCAGGAAGCCCGCCGGCCTCTGCAGAAAAGAAGCCCTCTAGAAAGAGGTCGAGAAGGTGCCGCAGTTTAGGGGGTTCAAAGGGGATCCTATTGTGGTTTAAAGTCTACAAGTTTATAGTCCAGGAGAAGAGCGAGAGAGAGAGAGAGAGAGCGAGCGAGCGAGCGAGCGAGCGAGAGAGAGAGAGAGAGGGACAGAGAGAGAGAGAGAGATAGAGAGAGAGAGAGGGACAACGACAGAGACAGAGACAGACAGAGAGAGAGAGAAGGACAGATAGAGCGAGAGAGACAGAGAGAGGGACAGAGAGAGAGAGAGGGAGAGATAGAGAGCGAGAGAGAGAGGGAGAAGGCCGCCGTCCTCTGCGCAAAGCGCCCCTCCCCTCACAACAAATGCCGCCCTCCGCCCCTGCCTGCTCCTTCCGGAACACTTCCAGGGCCAGCCCTGTGCCCAGCACGGCCCAGAAACAGGCAACGCCCAAGGATGCGTAGGAGAAAGCCTGAGGCCGTGGCACAGCACTCGCAGCTCCGGGTTCGGATTCGGTTTTTTTCGCTGTTTACTGTAGTATAACTGTAGTATGCAACGTTTCTGGGCNTTCTGCTTCGCTTCTGCTGCTTGCGATTCTGCGCTTCGATACGAGCCGAAGCGCTGGGCAACTCCCAGGACGCGTGGGCTCGCAAAGTTCGACTCAACTCCGCTGAGCGCCGCGATGAAGGCGCCACGAAAGCCTCAGAAAGCGGCAGCGCCCCGCACACGGCACCCAGGCATTGCAGCATGCTGCAAAGCCTGTCCATGCAGCAGATCGCTTTGGAGCTGGCCGAGCCGCTCGAGTCGAACGTCATAGCCTGCCGGTGCGAAGTCTCCCGCCCGATACTACAGCATCCACTCACTGAAATGCCCCCCCCCACAGAAATTCAAGGTGTCTTATTTCAAAGCGTATTTCTACCGAAGAGACCAAACCTGTCAGCTGAGAACGACAGCGCTGGTATCGGAACCGCACGGAACCTGAGCGAAAAATGCCAAGCTCTCAGCAGCCTCCAAAGCGGTCGCACTGAGGCTGAGGCCGGCACTTCAGCAGGCTGCCGACTTTGCAGTGGTCGGGAAGATCGTTAGAGCGGCCGAGAAACGAAAGAAAGCAGGGTCTGCTCGCTTTGGAAACGACTTCTGGCTCGCTGCTTGTGAACTAGACTGCTGTGACTCTGTGCGAAAATCTCTACGATCTGTCACGGAGTACCAAATGCATGGCTTTTGCTTCTCGAGCCCGCCGCTCTCGTCGGGCAAGATTGCTCAAAATGATCAGAGCAGATTGGGCTAGAAAACCCTTCGCGAAGAGCTGCGGCTCTACTCCACGAGAATCGTGGCTCAAAGACTCTCGGGGGATTCAATCTCAGAAGACATGTGACAGCCGAGGCAGCCCTGCGGCTGCTTCCGAAGGGGGGAAGGTCTGCTGACTCTGTCTCATGGTGGCAAGCGGGCGTGATCTTGAAACTCGGATCCAGACCCCTGAGGTCCCGAAGACCCGGGACTCTAAACCCCGAAGCACTGCGCTCTTTTGCATCCAGGCCTATATTTCAATGCGCTCTAAAACCTGAAACCCCCGCCACCGCAGCCTGAACAATATAAACCTGTTGAACACTTCACAAACATGTACCACTTCTGTCGAGGTGCTGCAAATGCCTGTGCCGAAGCGGTGCCCAGCAACTGCGGGATCACGGCAGCCTCATACTCAGAAGCCCAGGCCCAGGAAGCCCAAGAGACAGCGCCAAGCACAACCAAACCCTTTGACGCCTTGGCTTCGGATCTACACATTTGGTGCTCCCTGCCCAGGCGAAAAACCAGCAAGCGCCGGGTGGACCCGCAGACTCCTACAGTACCACCCGCTTGCAACCTGCAGAATCCTTGACCATCGGACCACTGTAGTTCGAACCTGTGCCACCCTACAGAATCCTCTTGGAACTCAAAGCCAAAGCGGTGGCAGCTTCAGCAAATGAGGCCTACATCCTAACATCCTAGCACCTGGACTCCTTGATAAGGCACCCCTCATTTTCACCACCAGACTTTGGGAGAAAACCACACTCATCCCTACACCACGGCGAAGAATTCATCCAACCTTCAGCACTGAGGGCATGGTCGAGGGGTTGAATATAGGGTCCATATTACTAAGTAGATTGGGCATTGAAGAGCATACTATAGTATAAATAGTTCGAAGAAGGAATTTTCAGGAATAATTTCCGTAACGGTTCAGGCTCCCCACTTTCATGGTTCTTGTGGTGATTAATGTTGAATGCGCGGGTTCATCATGAAGGGCTTTGACGCAGTAGCCGCACCCAGATATACGGAGTGGCAACATTGCACCATCTCCGACGTCTGCTTCTCTCTCACTATCTGAAGCCTCAAAGTGAAAAAAAAACACGCTGAAAATCAGAACAATGGGCTGAAACCACCCAAACCCTGGCCCCAAAGTCCTGAAGCACTCAAACTCAGTCGGGTTTAGCGTTTCCGGTTTACCCAACGCCCTGACACGCAAAAGCCCTCCTCTGCGAACCCCAAATCAGCCTAGATCCTCGAGCCCCTTGAACCCAGTATGCGGTCGGCTCCAAACCCTAAGCACAACCTCCCAAACCCTGGAGTCCTGACAGATCTTGAAAACCCCAAACCCCAGACCCTAAACCGAAAACCCTGAGCCCTATAAACTAAAACCCCGCGCCAAACCCCAAGCCCAAAACTAAAACGGTAAGCCCCAAGGCCCAAACCCTAAACCCGGCCTAGACTGTCAGCTTCGCAGCGCACCGAGCAGCGTTCGCAAGGTCCCACGGCCTGAGCCTTGGTGCCAGGTCTAGAGAATGCCATGTTAGGGTCTTTGTAAGGAACTTAGACCCATAAGTATTTATGTAGGGAATGCAGGGAACAATAACTAAGTCTATTCCCCTGAGAGGGTCGGGTAAGCAAAACACACCTTTTTGCAGATCCCCGGACCTGAAGCCATGAGCCAAAGCAGTAAAACGAACATGAGCCATAAGCCAAGGCAGCAAAGACATGAAGACTACCCGACCCAAGATCATTAAAGATAAACCCAGCCCTAAAAAGAAACACCCTCCAGCCCAGCCGACCTAATCTGGGGATCAAGCTCCGTGCGCCGAGCCAGGGCGTCGGATAGGGCCTCGCGCAGGGCACCATGCGTTTTGAGCCCAAGGTGGCCTTTTTTGATTGAATCCGTGCTGACCTGCATGCGACGGAAGGATCCCAGAAAACCCCAAACCCCAAATCCCCGTAATCCCCAAGACCCTAACCCAAAGGCCTAAACTCAAAGCGCTGGCCGCTAACTCTACACCCTAAGCCCTACCCTAAACCCCTAAGCCCGAAGTTTCCGAAGCCTTGGACCGACTGCTACTGCTATGGTCGGAGCAACTTACACTGGTGCCGACGACTTTCACGGGCGAGCCTTCAGGAAACGCTAAGTAACAAAAATATAAAACACCGAGATCTTCAGAGCATGCTCGTTTACGTGGTCATAATACTAATAACAAGAATAACAATAGTAATCGTAGAAGTAGTTTAACAATCGTCGTCGCAGCAGTAGCAGTAGCAGTAGCAGTAGCAGTAGCAGTAGCAGTAGTAGTAGTAGTAGTAGTAGTACGTAGTATTAGTAGTAGTAGTAGTAGTAGCAGTAGTAGTAGTAGTAGTACAATAAGAATACCAATAAAAAATAATACCAATGATAACAATAATAAGAATCATAGCAATAAAAAAGCTTAGAGCCCACAGCCCTCAAAAGATCGACCCCTGGGCCCCTTATGTGGTCTTACGGCTGTTGAGGTAGCGCTTTCGGTTCAGGGTTCAGGGCCACTAAACCCTACCTGGACCCCAAAAGTATGTAGAATTATTGCATTGTAGATGTTATCGTTTTGCTTACATTTGGGATTTAGGCAAACCCTATAAGCCCATCAGGGTCCAGGGTTTCCGGCTTCTAGGTTGGGGCTTCGGGCTCGGGGCCCTGACCCGACAACCCTCGGCCTGGTCCAGCTTCTCCACCGTGGCCGTGGTACCTGAAACCCATGGAACTTCAGAGTTCGGGGTTCAAGCGTGGCTGAAGGTTTTGGGCTGACGGTTTCGGGGGTCAGTGCTCTTCGTCGGCAAATCGGTTGAACCACTTCGGAACTTCGGGCTGAAGGTGTGGGTTCAGGGTGTTGGGGGGTGCGGGGCTGATGGGCGTATGAGCTTACTCTCTCGTCTGACGAACGACCTCGTCACTGAGATTCATGGAGCATTTACTGTGCTTTGCAATAAGGTTATGGGCATGGGTTTTGTGTGTCGACGCTCAGAGTAGTGCACAATTCAGTCAGGATCAGAGCTGAAAAATCTTTAACTCGGACAAGCCAGACGAGGTCTCTCGGGTTATGTCGGACTACAAGAGCTCGAGTTAGGTTGGCGAAAAACAAGACAAAGAAGCTAGGGCCACAAAGTATACCCAACTCGAGCCTGGGCAGAACCCAAGGTCTACGAGTCCCGCAAACTCATACAACCCCGAAGCATTCAGAAAGAACGGGACCAGGACTCTCGTTGAAACAATAATCCACCTCCATACAAGCTGCTAGGTCGACAGTCAGAACCGGAGAGGAGGCCAAAGGGTTTCTTTCGGGTTTGTATAGGGTTTGAGGCCACCCCTAAAACGTAGACTTTATAACTTTAGGGATGTTGAAGCATAAACTCCACATGCACACACTACATCCGCCGAATCGAGGGACCCGAGGAAGTGGACTAAGAATGAACTGTACGAATATATGTAAGGACTTTAAGCTATGAGGCGAGATAATAAAAATACTTATGCTGCTATTCAACCCTTTATCTTATCATATGCTTCAGCGACAACTTCTCCGACCTGAACATAGCCGGCACCGGGAGCCCTTTGAAACGTCCTTAGCACGGACCCCCCTGCTCTTCCCGAGCATCTCACGACCGCCTTTAGCGAGACGCAGCAGCGCGGCCTCAGAGGCCCACGGGCGCAGAAGAGAGCACAGGTCTCGGGCCTGGGGTTTAGGGTCCTGGGAATCCCAGAGTCTACTGCTTTTCGCTGCACTGTTAAACTCCTTGCTTCTGAGACCGCAGCCCTCAAAACCCTAGCGCCTAGAGCAGCTGACAGTATGCCTTGGGTGGTTCGAAAGTTAAGGAAACCTCAAGCTGGGGTTCTGGCGGAAGCAGGGTCTGTGGGTGTGAAGGGTGCGCCAGGTCGGACACAGAAGTACTTCTGCACTTTCTTGATGGGGGGCTAGGCAGCGAGGCTTTAATTTGCGACTCTATCGGAGGCAACTGTCTTGTTACATCGGCTGGCCGCCAGTAAGGCCAAGCACTCAGGGTACGCCTGTCAGCAGACATCTGAGGCAAGATGACGAATTTTGGGCCCAATGCTGAAAGCTGCCTACACCCTGTGCTTTAAAGCGCGACTGCTCAACCTCAAACTCAAAAGTCCTGCCTTCAATCCGGTCCGTTTAGGGTTAGTTATAACATAACATATCATATTAAATTAATTAAATATGTTATGTTAAACCATTTTAGATTAGATTACTATGTAAAGGAGCCGACCCGAAACCCTAAACCTCCTCGAGGGTGCCACCACGGGCTCCAGAAGCACATCGCGAGAGTAGCCTGCCGAGTACGTCTTTGGAGCTGTTGGCCTGGTAAGGCACAAAATCAGGGAGGGTCCCAGGGTTTTCGGGTATAGGGTGCTTAAAGTTTAGGATCACAAGCTTGGGGCTTGGGCTGGAAATGTGGAGGAGGTTTGGACGAGGATACTATGCTACTGTGACTGTAGGGGAAAAGGCCCACTGCACCTGTCTTCCAAACGGAGAGCAGGGCGCGAGGATATGCAGGCACCCTACCTATAGTCTCCATTGTAGTCCTTTTTGGGGTTACCTCATAGGATCCTGATTATATATTTGGTTAAACCAAAAAGGGAACCACAATGGAGACTGTAGGTAACCCCAGACCCCAATTAAACGCGAAGACTTGATTCCTAACTCCCCTGCACCTGCCAGCCCCCATAACCCTCATCGCCAAAACAAACAAGACCATATGACCCCTGGAAAAATCTGGAAAATCCTCTTAAATAACCATATCAAATATCAGCCCTCTCTCTCCCATATCAGCCCTAAAGTCTGAAACCCTGAGCCCCTACAGTACGAGACCCTATGCCTTTGACCCGAGGTCGACTCTCCGCTGCCGCCGAAAAATCACCTGAGCACTTAAGGGACTGGGTCTAGAAGGGCTGCGACTTCCCGCGCGCTTCTATCATGTTAATCCGTGTCTTGGGCAATATAAGGGGCTTATACCCTAAACCCTAAAATACTCGAAAACACCTGAGTCTGGAAATTCTTCGGGTTGGTTGTAAAGGGTTCGAAGGGTTTAAGGGAGAGTTTAGGGTTTAGGGGTCACCACTGATCCATAGCCTTCGTGGGCACTTCTGCAACTCAAATCTCTCCAAAAACCTCCGCCCACCCAAGCGCCCACCAGGCCGCTTTCTGCCCCAAACGCCTGCCCTTTAAAGGGACGTAAGCTGCTTCAAAGGCTCATGATCGTTCGTAGAAGCTGCTCCTGGCCATGTCCCCAGTCAGAACCAGGCTTTTCGGTTTAGGGATTCAAGTTTACAGGCTCAGGCGTTTGGAGTTGCGGGTTAAGGGGCCTTGGGTTTTAGGGCTTAGGGTTTCGGATCTTCATGCTTCGGGTTTTAGAGGTTTTAGAGGAGCCCTCGTTGAATAAAAGCTGTCTGCGTAAGTTTCGCGTCTGTGGCTTCGGGTTTGTTGGAAAGCGCTGATTGATAAACACCCCTTCTACCGCAAAGGCTTTTAGGAAAGGTGCTGCTTCTATGGTCCATCGGCTCGAAGTCTGCACTGTTCTCACATATCGTGAGCCACAGGCTAGGACCTGTAATGTCTATGCGGCTAGACCCTAGACTGTCTTAAACTTATATATGAATCTTCACTTGCCTCACTCAACTGTCCACAAGCCCGACGTGCCCTACATCCCTACAGCCCACACTTTGAACCCGAACGGCCTATATGACCTGACAACCCAGCCGTACTTATGGAACAGTTTAAGGAGCCCTTGCAGTAGGTTTTAAGATGTTTTAAGGGAACCCGTAAATGTCAAAGCGGCACAGCATCAAAGCTGGTCAGTGCCACTGGCCGGTGCCACCACCCGAAGACTAGCGCGGACTTGACGCGAACTTGGCACCTGCAGGTCGAATCAACTTGAAGGGGCTTGATAGGGAATTCGACTCACACTCTCGCACTCGGCAGGCATGGCTTCGTGTCGACTGATTGAGGAGTGTGGATTCTTGCTGCCGCTCCGTTTGTCTAGGACTGCGTGGAAGTTGCAGGATCTTGGGTTCAACTGGCCCGGAAGGCACCCCGTACCACCACTACCACGAGTCCACCGGCCCGGCACTCAATCGAGTTTTCGACCACGTGCACACAGAGGCACACAGACAACTCCAATGACTGCGAAAGCCTGGGAACCCCAATGACAGCCCCAAAATCTCTCGTCCCCTCGCCTAAACTCTAAAACGGTTCTAAAACCCAAAACCTTAAAAATCCTAAAAAGGTAGAATGTCAAACTCGCCAGAGCTGACACGTGATCACGCAAGGCGGCACCCTCCCGCCAGAAAGGACAGCAACGGCAGTCGCTACTAGCGCTGCCAGTGTTCCTTTTGTTGGCATTAACATCATGACCGGTCTTCTTGCTACCCTTTGAGTACGTGTAGCAATGGCAACCCTGGCACTGGTCCACACAGGGACTCTATCTGTCTTGTTTTTGGAACGAGGTCTATCTATCTTTCTGAGCCCGAAACCCTAAAGCCCCAAACCCTAAACCGTGGCCCCCCAGAACTTTCTGACGGATCACTCTTGGGGCCGGCATAAAAGGAGGCCATCTCGTCCCATAGGTCTGATGGGCGATCGACAGACCAGGGTCAAGGGAAGGGCCTTCGGGGCTGGGGGCTTGCTGTGTTCAGTGCTTACAGTAGGGTTATGGTAGGGTTAATAGGGTTAGTGCTTAATTAGGGTTATGGTAGGGTTTAGGGTTTAGGCTTTTGGGGCTTTTCAAGTTTCATTGGGTGTTGACCTTCGGTTGTTCCGGAGACGCTGGACTAGCTAGCTTCTCATCATCGGGTTCCAAGCCACACGACTCAGAAGTCAAAATTCAAGGTTGGCTTGTGGGGTACGGAGATGTTGCCGGCTTCTGCATGTGCTGCATGACATGCCGCCCCCCTACAGCAAGAAATGGCGACGGCACCCGCCTTCCAGTGGGCTTGGCGTTTAGGGCTCGCCGGGATTCGGCCTGAATGACTGTAATCAGATTTTGTGGCATATTCCGTTATGGCACTGTTGAAAGAAACCGGAAGGAATACTATTGGTGCTTCAGACCTCTATACTACAAGATATTTAAAGGCCCGCCACGACAGAGCGGAAATCTGTGCAATCCGAATGGGGAGGGCATGTGAAACGATAGAACTGGAGCCTTTTCTTGCTGCTGGACTCAATTCTAGCCAGACAACGTCATGCAAGCATCTTGACGGAGGTCAGCTCTAAACCGTAAACTGCGGAGCATCTAGTCAGAACATGGAAATTCTCAGCTCTAATCGCTAGACTCTGAACTAAATAGGCGCAGCTTTCGCGAGTTGCGTTGCTCTGGAGGGGGGGTCGGAATAATTAGAACATAAATTAAGTATAAGGTATAGTGCCGAAAACTATCCAAATGAATATCGAATAGCAATTTTTGGACAAGGAATCCTCAGGAAAAGTGTTGATAAGTGTTCGTGCTTCTGTACACAAGCAAAGACCTGGCAAATCTGAAAGCTCACTTTTCCATCGCAATTTCTTTGGCGATCCCGGATCCAACTGCAGCCGGTGAAAAGGCCCGACTCCTGGATTCTTGTCGTCGTCGTCGCGGTGAACCCTTGGAAGAAGCATGCAGCGAGCATTGCTAGCACCGATCAGGAGGGAGCAGAGAAAGCCAAAGATCATTAACGTGAAGGACGCGGGCCACACGGCGAATCCCTCAGGAGCTCCCTGGTTCAGTGTCTAAGGTCTAGCGTCGAAGAGAGCTCATAGGGTATAAGTCGGTAAAAGCACTGTGCGAACCTGACAGGCGAGGTCCTGTAAACCTGGCATCTGCCACAGCTCTCAGCACCTGTCCTCCGCCGCTTCCCGCCAAGGCCTCCGAAGGGTGGGCCCAAAGGCCTTCCGAGCAAAACGACGCCCACAGTTTTTGCATGGCGGTTCCTGGATGCAGACTCAAAAACCTTCCAAAACCTAACATAAGGAGCCCTGGTTCTCGCCTGAAACACAGATGCTGCACCGGGCAACGGGGCCTCGAGTCTAAAGGGCAAGTGCCTCCAAAGAGCTGCAACTTTAAAGATGCAGCTGGACTTAATGCTGCCATACTTTCATGATCAAGACTGACCGCCGGAGGGTTGATGCCGGCATGGAAGTGCAAACACCCACTCCGGCACGGCTTTGAAACCCAAGATGCCCTTCTTCGGCTCGTGCCCGCTTCATCCATCCCTCCATCCCTCCATCCGTCACCATGACTTGACCAAAAAACGAGAAGACATCAAGAGTCTACAACCCCCCAGCCGAAGCACCTGGAATAACCCCAAGCTCGGCACAAAGAGTCTATAGGAGTCTGATTACAACATCAACCAGAGCAGAAGCACTCTGCACAAAAACATAGGATAAGAATCCCTCCCTCTGGCCTCTTCCGGCGCGTGCCCGCACACGTGCCAGGAGAGTCCCGAGGCGACTTGGAGCCCTCAGACGTGTCTGCCCTCTTCTCTCTACCCGGGCTCTCTCCGGCGATTGAAGGGCCAAAAAGTGCTGGGAAGAGCTTTTTTCTGGCGAAGTCGCTCGGCGAGCTCTGCGTGGCCGCTCGTCTCTGCTTCTGCAGCCGCTTGCTGCAGCTGCTCCGGCGCGAACATGGCAGCTCTCAGCAGAAGCTCCACGCAAGATGCGTGGCCATTCTGTGCTGCCCTCAGCAACGGGAAACCGCCGTTCCGCGAATCCACCTGTGCAGCCTCGGCTCCCGCTTTCAGGAGCAGCTCCACGCAAGATGCATGGCCATTCTTTGCTGCCATCAGCAGTGGGAAACTGCCATGCTGCGAATTCACCTGTGCCGCCTCGGCTCCCGCTTTCAGGAGCAGCTCCAAGCAAGATGCATGGCCATTCTGTGCTGCCCTCAGCAGCGGGAAACCGCCGTTCCGCGAATGCACCTGTGTAGCCTCGGCTCCCGCTTTCAGGAGCAGCTCCACGCAAGAGGCATGGCCATCCTGTGCTGCCATCAGCAGCGGGAAAGCGCCAGTCTGCGAATGCACCTGTGCAGGCTCGGCTCCTGCTTTCAGGAGCAGCTCCACGCAAGATGCGTGGCCATTCTGTGCTGCCATCACTAGCGGGAAAGTGCCGTTCTGCGAATTCACCTGTGCAGCCTCGGCTCCCGCTTTCAGGAGCAGCTCCACGCAAGAGGCGTGGCCATTCTCTGCTGCCATCAGCAGCGGGAAAGTGCCGTTCTGCGAATTCACCTGTGCAGCCTCGGCTCCCGCTTTCAGGAGCAGCTCCACGCAAGAGGCATGGCCATCCTGTGCTGCCATCAGCAGCGGGAAACCGCCGCTCCGCGGATTGATCGCGTTGGCATCGGCTTTTGCGACGAGNGGCTCCCGCTTTCAGGAGCAGCTCCACGCAAGAGGCATGGCCATCCTGTGCTGCCATCAGCAGCGGGAAACCGCCGCTCCGCGGATTGATCGCGTTGGCATCGGCTTTTGCGACGAGCAAAACTTCCACGCAGGGGGCCTGGCCCTCATTCGCGGCAACTCGCAGCGCGGCGGCGCCGGCCTCGGAGCCGCCGGAAAAAACCTCGCTGAGCAGCGCCTGCACTGCGCGGGCCGCTCCGAACCTGGCGGCGATGTCGAGGGAGTTTCGCCCGTCCACCGAAGCTGCTCGGAGCTCGGCCAGCGGGCAGCCGGGCGCCGCGGCCTCGCCCTGCAGAAAGAATCGAATTCCTGCGGGGAGCTCCCGGAGGCCTCGGGCTTCCGGGCCCTCCTCCAGGCGGGGGTGAAAGCGAATTTCGACAGCCACAACCTCCTGGAAGGCGGCCGGAACTTTGTCCAGCTCGACCCTGAGAAGCTGGCGATTGCGGAAGAGATCTCGGAGAGCATTTCTGACATATACACTATCAATAGTCCCTGCAAAATTCTCCAAGAAAGCCGCTTCCATGCGCAGGCGGCGGAGAGTCACGGACTCCCGTGCCGCGAGGCAAAAGGATCTGAAACCGTCCAGGGACAGCTCCTCAGCTCCGCATTCCGCCGGCAGNTTCTCCAAGAAAGCCGCTTCCATGCGCAGGCGGCGGAGAGTCACGGACTCCCGTGCCGCGAGGCAAAAGGATCTGAAACCGTCCAGGGACAGCTCCTCAGCTCCGCATTCCGCCGGCAGCCCGACAAGGAACCCTCGAAAATGAAAAAACGCGTATTCCAGACTCCAGACCGCACCACATTCGTGTTGGGGCCGCGATTCTGACAAGTCCTGCGAGATCTCCACGTTGGCTCGCTGACGAANGACAAGGAACCCTCGAAAATGAAAAAACGCGTATTCCAGACTCCAGACCGCACCACATTCGTGTTGGGGCCGCGATTCTGACAAGTCCTGCGAGATCTCCACGTTGGCTCGCTGACGAATCTCCTGGAGCGAGTGCGTCTCTTCTAACAGCATCTCAACAAATCGATCGAAGGCTTAACTTCCGGCATCCTGGAGGAGGTGCGAAGGCGCTAGGCCTCGCAGCCGAAACGGTCACAGGACTCTCACGGGACATGCAGACCCCATCGATGCTCGCCGATGCTCGCCACGACGAGGCCCTGGCCTCCGCCGCCAACAAGCATGGCTTGGAAGAACTCCCATTTGCTGCCGTGGGTCTGCAACCTGGCGAAGCCTGCAACGGAGTGTCAGAGCGGCAGCGTATGACAGATATATAAACAAGGCTGCACGCGTCTCCATTACATGATGGGCTGCTACGCAGGTCTCCAAGCACTTCAGGCGAGGGGCTCGAGAGCTTCGTCCAGCCGTTCACGGATGCCCGGGCGCTAGAGGCTAGGCTCACCTCACAGGTTCGTGCGGATCGCATCGCTCGGTCGAGGTCTCGGCAAAAGATCACAGCATTCCAAAAACTGGCAAGGCCGGTTTGAATGAACCCCAAAGGGAGAGTTGCGAAGAAAGTGGACGAGATGTAATGTCAGATCATGCAGAGATGATTCGACGCACTTCCACAGGCAAAGCCTTGTAATGGAGATTTTTAAGGAGGCTCAGCGACTGCTACAATCCGGGCAAGCTTATGACTGGATTCCTCTGCGAAGCTTCGGCATTAGCCCAGAGATCGCCATGTCTCGAGAGAACAAGGCTAGCTAGCCTCCACCCCCTGCCTTCTGCTGAACACTTCTGCGAGCGATGTGGCCTTCTTCAGCTCGCAACATGCGACGCTCCCACTGTTGCGGCCGAAGGGCAGCCAGCAGCACGGGATTCACGGACGTGTTCTCCAAGGCCGGGAAAACGTTGAAGAAGTTCTCCTTGGACAAGTGTGGGTCAAGGTGGAGCTGTAGAAATGCACAGATGAGGTCACACGAAATGCGACAGCCCCGGCACCTGGCGGAAGAAGATGTAGCCCTGCAGCGCGGTCTGCAGGTTGGCCTCCAGGAAAACCTCGGTGTCTCTCGCCGCGCGCTGCTACCCGCCCAACCCCTTCGCCGTGCTCCGTCGGTGCCGAGGCCATGGCTTCCAGCAGCTGCCGCAGGGTCCAATAGTGGAACAGCCTGGAAGCAGATCCCAAAAACATCCCGCGGCAATACCTCCCTGGAAGACTCAACTACAACGAGAGTGCGCTTGGGCCCGCTTCGAACTCCGCAATCCGCGTGCCAATGCTTGTTTGAAGGCCTCGTCGATGCCGGCTCCCAGGCGATATTCTGAAACACGAAGGTGAAGTCGATGAACGCCTGCAGCGTGCTACTTCGCGAGAAGGCGGGGCTTGAGTGTGGCCGCAGCCGCAAATCGAAGGCGGGGGGGTCGGGGAAAAGGGAGGACGTTCTGTCTCGGAAGCAAAAAATACGGCGGCCCAGGCTCGAAGGAGAGAGGCAAGACGAGCCAACAGCATGGCGAGCGCGTCAACTCAGCGCAGGTGGAGGGGAAGAGTTGGGCCAGGAGCTCCCACCCGCCGCCGACGCCCAGCAGGCAGCTCAGGGCTAGGTACGGAAAGGACAGGATGGCCGCCGTGATTAAGGCCCACCAGGGGTGGTGGGCGAGCAGGGCCATGGCCACGAGGACGTCCGAGACCATGTCCCAGACGAAGAGGGCGCGCTCCATCACGACCTGCCGTCGACCGCCACCGCAGACCGGGTGCGCAACCAATTCTATATTATAGTCTAGCAGCTAGCTGCACATGGCGCCTGAAGCGTGATGACCACGGGTGTGGAGAGGGCCTCGGCCTTCCAGGACTGGAAACCTTTGGCCTGGGATGCGAACCACTCCTTGCAGCAAAAAGGTGCTGCGCTCGTCTGCGGGAAACGGTCCAGCACGGAGACAAGCACAGAGACAAGCAGAGTCAGAGGTGGTCNCTGGAAACCTTTGGCCTGGGATGCGAACCACTCCTTGCAGCAAAAAGGTGCTGCGCTCGTCTGCGGGAAACGGTCCAGCACGGAGACAAGCACAGAGACAAGCAGAGTCAGAGGTGGTCGTCCTCCACCTTGGAGAGTGGATCCATCTTCCAAGTCTCCACTTTTCCCAGACGGAGGTCCGCTTCATGGACCTCCTGCCGCCTTTCGCATCCGAAGCATCGTTCACAAGCGAAACATCGCAGCCAAAGGCTGAGCTCCGGGCAGGAGGTGTTTCAGGGAGGTGAGAAGCAGCGACGCGATGGCTGCCAGGGCCAGACCCGCCACGGCCAGGCAGGTAACGAAGGCCGCTAGGGCAGGAAGCCCGCCGGCCTCTGCAGAAAAGAAGCCCTCTAGAAAGAGGTCGAGAAGGTGCCGCAGTTAAGGGGATTCAAAGGGGATACTATTGTGGTTTAAAGCCTATAAGTTTATAGTCCAGGAGAAGAGAGAGAAAGCCAGAGAGAGAGAGGGACAACGACAGAGACAGAGACAGACAGAGAGAAAGAGAGAGAGAAAGACAAATAGAGCGAGAGAGACAGGGAGAGATAGAGAGAGGGAGAGAGAGAGAGAGAGAGAGCGAGAGAGAGATAGAGAGATAGAGAGATAGAGAAGGCCGCCGTCCTCTGCCAAAGCGCCCCTCCCCTCACAACAAATGCCGCCCTCCGCCCCTGCCTGTTCCTTCCGGAACACTTCCAGGGCCAGCCCTGTGCCCAGCGCGGCCCAGAAACAGGCAATGCCCAAGGATGCGTAGGAGAAAGCCTGAGGCCGTGGCACAGCACTCGCAGCTCCGGGTTCGGATTCGGTTTTTTTCGCTGTTTACTGTAGTATAACTGTAGTATGCAACGTTTCTGGGCNGCCCAAGGATGCGTAGGAGAAAGCCTGAGGCCGTGGCACAGCACTCGCAGCTCCGGGTTCGGATTCGGTTTTTTTCGCTGTTTACTGTAGTATAACTGTAGTATGCAACGTTTCTGGGCTCATCTACTCTGCAGCCGGGCAGCGGCAAGGGCAATCGCCTTGAGGCGGGTGCTTGTGCTTCCAGGCTGCTGGAGGCTCGCATCCCCGTCTGAATCGTGCGGCAGCAGTGAGAAGCGGCCCTCGCAGGCATCGCTAAATATCCGATGCTGCACATGAGGCAGGCGCATGTGGACAAGATATAGCGTCAAGAAAGTTGCTGGCTTCTTGAAAATTCTTGAGGACTGTCGCAGGCTTCCGATGCTATAAATGGCAGGCTTTCAGTCCTGGGTCGCAGGCATCACCTCTATCTCCCGGCTGGCCCGGCTGCACTGAAGTTGTGGCAAACCCAGCTCTGGTGCAACCCACGTGTAACACCTCGCAGCATTCATGCACTGCCGGATAATGGGAAAGAGGCATAGGGCAAAGGACGGAGCCTCTGGTGGCAGCGGCCCCATGCAAGCAGCAGCGCCGCAAGGATCAGGCTCAGCGCCACATTGGCAGCCCACCTTTCAGAAGCTTCTCACGGGGCGCTGCTTCTGCTTCGCTTCTGCTGCTTGCGATTCTGCGCTTCGATACGAGCCGAAGCGCTGGGCAACTCCCAGGACGCGTGGGCTCGCAAAGTTCGACTCAACTCCGCTGAGCGCCGCGATGAANTTCTGCTTCGCTTCTGCTGCTTGCGATTCTGCGCTTCGATACGAGCCGAAGCGCTGGGCAACTCCCAGGACGCGTGGGCTCGCAAAGTTCGACTCAACTCCGCTGAGCGCCGCGATGAAAGCTTTAAAGCCTCAGAAAGCGGCAGCGCCCCGCACACGGCACCCAGGCATTGCGGCATGCTGCAAAGCCTGTCCATGCAGCAGATCGCTTTGGAGCTGGCCGAGCTGCTCGAGTCGAACGTCATGGCCTGCCGGTGCGAAGTCTCCCGCCCAATACTACAGCATCCTACTCGCCGAAACTCCCCCCCGCAGACATTCAACTTGTCTTATTTCACAGCGTATTTCTATCACGAGGTCAGGTAGGTCTGAACAGGAAGAAGAGACCAAACCTCTCGGTTGAGAACGACAGCACTAGCATCGGTGCCTCGCCGAGGTGCTCTGCCATGGGCGCGGGAAGACCGTCTCGGAACCGCACGGAACCTGAGCGAGAAATGCCAACAGCAGCCCTGCAGCCCATCAGCCTCCGTGACTTGCTTTGCGGTCGCACTGAGGCTGAGGCCGGCTCTTCAGGAGGCTGCCGACTTTGCAGCGGTCGGGAAGACCGTTAGAGCGGCCGAGAAACGATAGAAAGCAGGGTCTGCTCGCTTTGGAAACGACTTCTGGCTCGCTGCTTGTGAACTAGACTGCTGTGACTCTGTGCGAAAATCTCTACGATCTGTCACGGAGTACCACATGCATGGCTTTTGCTTCTCGAGCCCGCCGCTCTCGTAGGGCAAGATAGCTCAAAAAGATGGAAAGATAGCCTGCCCGCTACTGGACAAGGAACCCCCCTAAAGCAGTCTTCTGAGTCCTGGGCCTCTGCTGCGTGCTTGGCCTAGACCACGTCAGAATCCTCAGTCGTTTCCTGCAAAAAGTCAAGCTCCCGGATAGATGTTCAGGGCTGGTTTTGGGCTTCGCGTTCAGGGTTTAGGGATCAGGCAGACCGTCAGACCCCTGACTACTGAACCCACTTTGTTAAAGCGCCTTTATTAGAAGGATCTGCTTTAACATCCTATTGAATATCCTATTCATGGAGGGGAGGTTCATACTCAGCGTTGGGACCTTGCTGTTGTCTACACAACCAAAAGCGAGATTGCCGGGAAACCAGACTGCTGATTCGTAAAGCAACTGTCATGGAGCCATGCGTTTAGCCCACACTACGTCCGCAGAGATGATCCCCCTATCAAACCCATGCTCAGGAGCAGAGCTAAACTTCCCACCTGCCCTGTAAGCCCCACAATATCCCAAAACGTAACCCCTCCGTCACTCTTTCAAAAATGATAGTATAACGTACACCCAAAACCTGATTCGAATTCATCAGGCCCCCCTACTACCGGCTCTTGAGCCCAAGCCCTTCATGAGCCTCAGAAGCTGTAGCAAGAATATAGAGCCCTTTGAAGGTGTTATTATAGGGGTTCGTTCTTTCGAAAAATATAAAGCCCATTTAGGGTTTAATATAAAATATGACATAAAGTACAAGGGTTGCCAGAATGGCTACTATAAGGGTTCTACATGGTCCTACTACAGGGGGGGCGTCCCAAATGATTAGACTGGTGTTGCAGGCGGCTTTGCAGGATAAGTATGCCAAGGTATCCTGCAGAACTAATGCCACTAAGCCTGAGGAATAATGCCCCCGATCACCCTAAACCCTAAACCCTAAACCCCAGAATCCTGAAAAGAACCCTCCAGCATGACAGCAGCTGCAGTCTGGGGACGTTCAAAATTTCCTTTAGGTTTCGGAGTATACAACACTACTAACTACTAGAAGGCCATTATTATGGGGGGGATATTACTACTAAGTATTTCGACCTCTATTTTGTAGAAAGCGCATCAAACCCTATAACAGCCCTAAGACAACCCCTAGAAAACCCTTAGGCAACCCAGTGAAAGCTATATCAACACCATTGAATACCTGGGGACCCTTAAAGCATAAACTACCACTAAGTAATCCTTCAGAGCCCCCCCCCCATTCTATGAAGTGCACCTAGCGGCTGCTCAGACCAGCGAAGCCCGGCCTCAGTCCAGCATGGTGGAAATGTCAGGTTCAAGTTTAGGGGTTTGTGGGTTTCGGGTTTTAGGGTTTACGGGTTTCTTTTCCCTCCTACCTAGCACAAAGCCCGCATTGCAGGGTTTAGGGGTTTAGGGTTCTGGTCTGGAGTTCAGGGCTTAGGCTTATGGAGTTGCGGCCTTTTGGTTTTAGGGTGTGGGGTTTACGGATTCGGCCTCTACGAGGGTTTCAATACCATTCAGCACTCACAACTAGGCACAGCCGGGTATGGTTCCCGGTGGTTTGGGGTTTTCACGTACAAGGGCCTGATAGAGTCGAGCTTTGCAAACGCTTCAGCTCATAAAAAATCAGGGGTTCTTTGCGAAGGATCTAGAGCTTAAAGGGGCCCTTCCCTCAACAATAAGACTCCAAGGGCCCTGCACCCATCCGCCCTTTTTGGCTGAGCGAAGCAATGCCGCGGCGTTCTTCCATCGGAGCAGATTTTGGCCCACATTGTTCAGCTGCCGGGTTCGGGTCTCGGATTCAGGAGGTTCTAATTTGGGTTTAGGGCTTTAGGGGTTTAGGGGTATAGGGTTTAGGGTTCTGTGAGGTTTACGGGATGGTATCTGGCTTTCCTTCAAGCTGCAAGGTGAAGCAAACAGAAAGTCCGGCTCCAGAGTGCAATCAGGAACAGAAACCCTACCAGAACCTAGTATCTGTAGGGTTCCTAGACTTTCTCTGTGATGGTTTACAGTACGACCGAAAACCACAGCTGCAAGTCTTCGCGGTCTTTTAACCCTGGACCCAAATGCCCCAAATAACATCTCAATTGCTTGGAACCCTATAGAATCGATGGGATGCTCCGTAGTCAAAGGGAAAGTTGGACTTTCATAAATTCAAACCCCAAGCCTGCAACAGTAAAACAACCCTCATTACACGACCTTTGCAGAGCCTTTATTCGTGCCCTACCTTCAAAAACGAAAACCAGCCCTTTTACACCTAAACAACCAGCCCTTTTACACCTAAACCCTGAACCCTCTAAACCCTAAAGCATTATACCATTGTAAACACATGATGAAATTCATTCCTGGGGGAACCCGAACCCTAAACCGCCAACCCGACAGGATGGGATCTGCTTCCAGGTGCCGCTTTTTGGATGGCGCTGGTGGCTCCTCGGGCCTGTCAGCAACCTTCCCTCGGGCCTTTTGGGGGTTCCTTTAGGGGCTCTTGCCGAAGTTCCTTTGCGGCTGCCTCGAAGGGCTCTGTGGTGGGTTCGTTTTATTATTTCTACACGTTTCCTTGAAGGGTCCCAGGGGTTCGGAGATCTAGTCAGGGGTTGTAGGGGCTCAGGGTTTAGTTCCAGGTGTGAAGTAAAGGGTTTGGCATCTGGGCGGGGCTCGCTGTCGGCCTCCCATTCCATTCCAAGTCATGTTCGGTCCAAGTACGCGTCCAGCCGACACGGGCGGCTTGCTCCAATGATGGGTCTAAGCTGTCAACTCGCTTTCGGAATGCAGTTTATGGATTTGGGATACCCTATAGAACCCTATGGCAATCCTTTTTTACTGAACCCTCAACAAGGCCCGAGTCCGGGTCCTCCAAGCCTATCAAGGCAAGCTGCTGAGCCTGAATCTGTCTCGGCGAGCTCTGCGGAAAACAGTTTAGGCTTTTTTCCCCCCTGCTTAGCAAGGACGAAGCCCCCATTTGCACAGTTTAGGCTTTAGGGTTTAGGGTCGGCAAGCACCCTTAAAATTATTGACGGAGCGAGAAGACTGAGAACAACAACGGTGATGCTCATCAAAGTCAACAGCTACAACTTCAAACACCCCGACGGCCCCGATGTGGAGCCATAAACTACAACCCTGATATGCATTATGACTGAGGGACCCCTAAGGGGGGATGGCAAATGGAGCTTGCTTTTAAGGCTTCTTGAGGATACTTTGTTTGGAGACAACTTTTGCTATCTGAATGCCCCGCCGTAAATCACATGGCCTCACCAGCACTCACTGGCGCTCATCCGCTCTCACTAGTCCCTACTAATGCTCACCAGGGCTTTGCAGTACAAGCCTAATAAGAGAGCGCTGCTAAACTGTACTATTGCTCACGAGCGCCCAACACCAACGTCTTGCCTCGGTGTGCCCTGTAGTCCTTACTAGGCCTTAGCAGGGCGAGGCAACCCTCACAACAAACCAAACTACTAACTCAGGCTTGCCCTAAACCCTTTAAAACCTAAACCCTTTTAAACCTAAACCCTCAACCACAGGTGCCTTTCGGCTTAGAGCTCTGTAGGGCGCAGGATGGTCTGAAGCGGAGATTTCGGGTTTAGGGCGTACAGGGCTTACACATAGGCTTCAATGGATTGTTTCCCTCTAAAGGTTCAGGGTTTATGGTTGAAGGGGAGTACAGTTGTGTAAGATGTGGTGTTTTCTAGACTCTTTTCCTGCTCCGCAGGCTGCCCAGATTCCCCGGCAGAGGCAGCTCGCCACTGAAAAGGAAAGCCTCGAGCCCTCGAGTGCCGCAGCCTACCGGCCGAGGCTTCGGAGATCTCAAAGAACCCGAAACTGGCCTAGGGCCTGGGCCGCGGGTCCTTCTCCAGGGACGCGTGTCCACCGGCTCTTTGCAGGGCAAGGCTCCATGGAGCACGCTCTCAGGCGCCAGGAAAGCCCCGAAAAGGAGCTCTTCACCGACTTTTGGGGCTCTGAGGCCCTGCGTCCGTTCGGGAGTCCCGAACTCCGCACGGGTCCCGCTCAGAGGGGCTCGAAAGGGAAGCCGAGGACTCCTCAAATCCAGGAGGTCCATCCTGCCAGGATTGCTCGTGGGTTTCACAATCCCTTTATAGAGGAGGTTAAAGGGGCTTTAAAGGAAGCATGTAGAAGGGTTTGATATGGCGGATGACACAAGAAAGCCATCTGTGAGGGAGGGGCACATAAAAGGCTTTCGAGAGATTGGTATGAGGTTTGTACAGTAGAATACAACTGCTCGATCAACACTGAAAGTGGCCGCTCCTCTGCCGGGATAAATTCCGTGTATGAACATGTCATTCAACAATACGGGTAGAAAATCTTGCTGCTGACGCTTCTCAACCCAAAAGCAGGATGTGCAGCATTTGCAAGGTTCTGTCTGTTTTTATTTTCTCGGGTTGAGTTCGGTGTCTGCAGGCTGCTAGATTTTGGGGCTTGGGGCACGGATTCGCTTTTTCGGTCCTGAGGTGAGGGGGAAGATGGTTTTGGGCTGAAGGCTGGCTGGTTGAAATGAGAAAGCTAACCTGAGGGAGGGGATGTACATAATCACATGGTTATACTGATTTTGAGATGAAGGACCCCGCCGCAACAGCTGATGGTTTATTCGGTTTACTCAATAGCGGCCGCCACTGCAATGCAGTGCACAGCCAGTTAAAGCCAGCGCCCTCACGTCCGCGGTGGACGGCTTCGCCTAAACGGGCCTGAACCCACTCTTATGCGCAAGTCCTTGCAATTATGACTATGAGCCAAGTCCCGCAAGACACATGCCATCCCACAGGCCTTGCAAACTGACGGTCGTCTCTAACTACTGCTTGCGTCCAATCCCGAGCGCACAGTCTCCATGGCCCTCCAATCCAGCAATAGTCTTAAGCCCCCATGCGACCGGCATATCCCAACCTCTCTGATTGTGTATGTCCAGGAAGGACCCAAATAGTGCCATTTCAACAGGAATCTATGTTAAGGTCACCCCAAAAAGTCACCTAATCTACGTCTGGAAACGTTCGTTCAGGGTACAATAGCTCTCCTTTGTTTTATGTTTAGGTGACTTTTGCACCCAGCGCATACTCAGCTGCTAGGACCGAGGATCCAGGCTCCACCCTACAATCCCCCCAACAATGAACCCCAACCCAAGCCTAAACCCTGAAAAATAGCCCCAAGCCCTACACCGAGGCTTCTTTTCAGAAAAGTCCCGAGACCGAGCCTTCATACATCTGCGCCAGCTCGTCCGGGTCTGTTGCGGCAGCAATCAGGGACTCGGCCTGGAGGTGCACGGTTTTAGGGCTTGAGGATTTAGGTCTTAGGGTTTGGTACGTAGGTTCTACAAGTTCGAGAAACGGCCCCATAAAGAGTTCAGAAAGGTTGCGATAAGAGTCCTATGAGGGCTCTCTACGAGTGCGACTACAAGGGCTCTAAGCGAGTTCTACAAAACAGTTCTAGAGGTGGGTCAAAGTAGAGTTGGGGCTTAGGATGACGGCTAAGCCTCACGGAAGTACATAGCGTTTAGAGGATATTGGTTTGATGCCCTGGGGTTTAAGGTTTATTAGGTATAGGGGATTTCAACCCGCACTTAGGGTTCAGGGACCACTTCCGAACCATTTAGGTTGTAGGCTTCAAGATCCAGGGA
The DNA here is from genome assembly GCA_003297005.1 of Symbiodinium sp. clade A Y106. Lineage (NCBI taxonomy): Eukaryota > Dinophyceae > Suessiales > Symbiodiniaceae > Symbiodinium > Symbiodinium sp. clade A. The sequence continues at coordinate 13,282 of BGNK01001243.1, read as the reverse complement.
AACAACCACATAGCCGAACCGATCACAGCAACAACTGCTTAGTAACACCATCGAAAACAGGACCATAGCAAAACATAAAACAAATGCTGCTGAGAACCGTTACGTCAAGCTTCCATGCCCCTACTCCGATAAGGCAACTCTTGGTAATGCTAGACAAAGGTCAGCAGACCCTTCACCCGCAACCCTCCTAAACCCTCCCTAAACCCCTACACCCTTAACCCTCCTCAACCATAGGCCCGAAACTCAACCCTTTCCCTGACCTCTGCTCCCAGCGCGGTCCCTGGGTGGGGCATCTTCTTCCGAAGGCTGCGAAGTGCGAAATCGGCCCAGGGACCTTTTCATACTGGTTCTTCAAAGGGCTTGAGCCCACGGGTTTCTCCAACGGTTTGGGAGTTCAATCGCTTTGTGTCAAGGTTTAGGGTTTCAGGGTTTTGGGGGTTTTGGATTTGAACTTCAGTGTTCGATGTGATGCCACCGGTTTAGTTTACGAGGCAACTATACCATGCCCCCTGCGAAGAACCTGCATGCAAGTCCGTCGTCGAATAGGTCTTATCGGTTTTTTTTTACAGGGTTTGTCAGAGATGGGCAAACAGAGATTATAGAGGCGTCATGGTACAGCCAGCTGTATAAGGACTACAAGGAGGGAAGACTGTGTATGATTGCCAATATTCTGACCTCCCTAAGTCCAATCTTCTGCGGTCCGCGAGGCAGCTGGGCACTGAGCGAGTGCGCGAAGCACCTGCTTCGGGCTCAAATTTAGGCTTAGGGTTTCGGGTTAGGTTTAGGGTTTCGGGTTTGGGTTTTTTTGGTTCGGGGCCCTATCGAAACCCTATAAGGCCTAAACTGGATATCCTTCGGTTTCTCCTCAGTTCTCCCTAGCCTGGTTCGTCGTCAGAGACAAGTCAACTTTGAGGACCTAGTTCATGATGGCTGCAGGGATTTAAGGCTTTGGGTTTCGGGTTCAGGGCTTGTTGTGTTGCTTCTCCAGTCTGTCGATAGTGCTCTGCTGGACTCTCACTGCCTCCTCCCGAAGCCACTTCGGCTGGGATCGGGTCGTGCTTTCGTGCTTCGTTATCAGTTCCCAACCATGCACCCCCAGCAGCCCTCAAAAGCAGAATGTAGTAGCACCACGTCGGACCCGAACCATAAACCGTCAAAACCCCCAACTTCAAAACCCAACAGAACCAGACCCAACAGATTGAAAAAAAAACACTCAACCACGCCCCTGCGCCCTTAAACACCAACTGCAACACCAAAGCACAATCCAAGACCATTCGACCCTAAACCCTGAACTCTACGAGCACGAAATTCCCAAAACGCTGCACCCTACCAACAGTCCCCAACAACTAACACCAATGCTTCAACTCGTTGTCAAATCTTTGCCGGCTGTATAACCTTACAACCCTCCTCCGAATAACAAGTCCAAACCCCGAACCCCTATCAACACCCTGAGCCCTATAAACCCTCAACCCGACAAACACCCCTGGCCTCTAGAACCCTGCAAAGAGCCTCGACACCCTCTTCATTGCAACACCCTACAAAGCAGCAACTTTAAAACTTTAGGGCCACAGCGCCTAGAGTGAAAACCTACCAACCCTATAAGAGCCCTGTTTCAAAAACCCATTTAAAACAACCCTCTATGCGCCCCTTTCAACACTCTACCTGGCCCAAGAGTATGTAGAATAATAGCCTTTTACAGGTTTTGGGCCATTATTTTACCTATACTTTTGATGGTCTAGGTAAGCACCGCAAAACCCTGGCGCCTGCGGTTTCTGGGAGCTCCCCGCCGGAGAGCTCGGCGGATTCGGCCTCGGAGACCTTTTTGTACCACGCGTTACGGGTTTAGGGCCTAGGGTTCTGGGTTCAGGTAGGGTTTAGGGCTTCGGGTTTAGAGGCCTAGGGTTCTGGGTTCAGGGTTTCGGGTTTGGCGTTTAGGCCGACGACAACGACGACGACCGCTCCTATAATTGTTGTTATTCCTCCTCCTCCTTCCTTCCGCTGCTTCTACTTCAACTTCCACTGCTGCTGCAACGTCTGCTAGTGCGACCTTCTGCAATGGATACTGACATCTACTAGCCGTGTTGCACTCGGCATGCGGCTCTTTCTGCGTGCCCCCTCAGCTTCTACAATCTTATGAGCATTGAGACGTTTGCAAGGTGTCGGGAGAGACACCTAAACCTTAAACCCTAAGAAAGCAGCAAAGGGCCTGCGAAGCCTCGTCGCCCTCATCCTCCTCGTCCTCCGCAGCAGCTCCAGCTCCGGCATGCTCGGCCTGGGAGAACTACGAAGTTTGTGAGAGAGGGATAAGTGAGGGCTTGAGGCTGTAGACTTTAAGGCATTGGGTTTAGTGTTTCTGTCAGGATTCACATTTTCCGGTTTAGGCTGCAAAAGGGATATACCTCCAAATGCTAAGACTAATCGCTGTTTCGGATGTCTGGGTGCAGGATTAGGGAGGCCGGAGCCCTTGAGCCCCCACAACGTACCTGCCTCCAGAGTCTGCAGCCTAAATGCGAGCGAATCCACATTTAGACATACCCGGGGCCGAGACTGCACCCTGAAAACCCCCAGCCCTCACGGCCTAAGCATCGAAAACATCCCAACAAGACCTGCAGTTCTAAGGACTGATTTGAACCCAGAAGAACCTAACTTAGTTGCTTCCTTATAGTGATACAGTTTTTAAGGTGGGTCCACATGCTTCAACTTACCTCAAGCAGCGCCAAACACCAAAGGTTTAGCCACCCCGAATCACCCATAAGATGTAGGCGCATTAAACACTAGAATAGCGCTTACAGGCCATACTGTACTATGGTGACTACACATGACTCTGGAAGGATACTGCTACTAATTATTCAGAACTCCATATTTCCGTTTATGAACCTGCACACTGCATTGTGGCAGGATCGGAGGCTTCACCCAAGTACTCTAAGCCCTGCTACCGTACTACCCGATACAAGGACCTCAGAACGTAAGCCTTGACAGCAACACTTGGGCGCGAAGGACGAGAGTGCCAGAGCAGACCTATTTCGGTGCCGCGTATTGCCTTGCTAAAGGCAAACCAATGCTTGTGACGGCAGGCCTCGGCAAGTGCACCGGAACCGCTCTTTGCACGGGCGGCGGGGACAAAGCCGCCTAGCACGGAAGGAGGTTTATGCTTCGGGATTGAGGGTGTTCGGCTTTGGGGCTCGGGATGCAAGATCCTAACCGTATAACTCTAAGACTCAGGGATGCATGCGGTTTCAGATTCGCAAAGTCCAAGATAGCAGGGGGCCCTGAAAGGGAATCCCACCTAGCAGGATCTTTAAGTCCAAGGATACCGCCGAAAAGGGACACCGATTTTCTGAATTCAACGTTTCTGGTGTGGCAACTTGCGCTCCGCCAAAACGAGGTCCTATTACAAGTAATTTCACAATATAACTCGACCAACATCTACCCCAGCTGAGATTTCTGAAACTCCCAAGCGGGGCTCAAGTTTTCCAACTTTGCAAGGGATGACGCCGAGCACCTCCCAGTGGGTCGTCTACTTCTTCTCGGTCTTGTGCGAGGAGGCATTCCTGCCCGATTTACGGTTTTTGCTTGTCCGGGATGAGTTAAGCCCGAACCCTTAATCCCAACTTTCTGGGCCTTAGACTCTGGCAACAAGATCCTCGATGCGAACCTTTCAACTGCATCCACATACACACACAGAGAGACACACACTAGTATATGCGCTGGCGCTTTTCCCGGACCCTAAACTCTGGAATCGGTTCATATCAGATCTTCAAGGTTCAGGATTTGCGGCTGCGCAGACGCATCTTGTTCGAGAGTCTACAAGTTTCGAGCACATGCACGCTTGGGATAGATGCTTGAGGGTTTATGGTTTAGGGAGATGTCAAGAGTCCCAACTCAGTTGATGTATAGGACTGTATGACTGCTTGGAGCCTGCACAGAACATTGTAACCCCTCTAAACGCATCACAAAACTCCCCTTGAAGGAATTATCCAAAGAAACCATAAGATTGCAACCCCCCAAGAAAGGTGGCCATAGGTACTCTCCAGCCCGAAATTTTGGGTGGTGATCAAGGTGCCTCTTCTCCTCGATTCGGGGAAGTGTCAGTCCTGCGGCTCTTAAAACAAATTGGTTAGGTTTAAGGTATATGGTTTCGGGTATAGGGTTTAGGGGTTTAGGGTTTTCGGGTGAGTTGAGAGAGGAGTATTGCTGCTCACCGGCCTTAGTCAGGGTTCCGGCTATTGGGGGTTTGGGGTGTTTGGAGATGCCTTGGGTTGAGGTTGGAATTACAAGTTGTCAGCTTGTGTAGTGTAGGACCTGGGTCAGAGCCCCAGAGCGAAAGACTGCGCACTACTGCTGTCCAGCTCCGATGATGAAGGGCCTGTCGTAGGGCTCTAGGTGCCTACCTGAGATCTGCCTTTTTTCAAGAAGGACGAATCTGGAGCTCTGAACTGAACTCCAAACTCCTTCAACCCTAAAGCCTAAACATCGGGCTTTTATTGGGGTTCGCAGGTTAGGAGCAGCCCCACTGCTGCAACCCTACACCCACAGCACCATCCGGGCAAGGCAGGTTCCAGATATTTTCGGATGCCAGTGTTACGTCATAAGGCGGCGCTAAGGCTTTATGGCTGTAGGCCCTCGGGGCTTGAACCGGTGTCCATTGCATAGGGCTCACAGGGCTTGGAAACTCAAACTGTGAGAAGGCTTGCGCCAGTCTCCCCATCAGTTCAAGGTCTGCAGTCTCCAGGGTGCAAACAAATTCTCGATTTGCATAATTACTAACTCGCAGTCCGAATCCAGACTCCCGAAACTCAGAATCCACCAACACGCCAAAAACTTCTCGAAGAACAACACCCAAAATGATCCTAGGTCGCGGAAACCGCATGTATCCCCCGATGCTCGTCTCTCTCAAAACAGTGCCTACCTGACTCAAAGATGCAGGGCAATAGAAGCTGTCCTTCCGCCATCCGCTTCCTCGTCGTCATCACGGCCTTCTTGCTTCTCATCACCACTGCTCTCCTCGTCCATCCTCATCTACGTGGGGCATGCCGCATGCCTTTTTGTTGGGTTGGGCTTGGTTCGGCTCAAGGACCCGGGCGAACGTCAACGGTTTGCCAGAAACACGCCTAAAAACCCCGCCCTAGATGACAACTTGCAGCCAGCCCTGAACACTGATGTTTGCCGGCAGCGGCAACCATGGAAGCAATGCCAGCAACGTCGCGGTGCCGTACACCACGGTTGCCACCGCAAGCAACCGCATCCATCGCTATCGGTGGCCATCATCATCATCAACAACAACAACCACATCAACAACAAAATCATCATCATCATCAGCAGCATCTTTTCTAAACCCAGCGCCCCAAAGCGAAAAGTCAAATTTCTGCGAAGACTCAGGTCGTCACTTCCAGCCTGGGCTTCGGATCGTTGAAGAACTGTGGTTCTTCAGGATTTGGGGATGCCATGGTACCTAACTGCGGCTAGACAAAAATGTTAGTCTTTCTGCGGGCGGTTGGCTCGGGGATGTTTGAGAATTGCAGCGTCAGAAGTTTCGGGCTCGAGCTTGAAGGTGAAGGAAGTGCGGGAGCTACGTTTGGAAGGAATATTGGGCTTAGGGTTTCGGCGCTCGCACTCTGGGCTGGGTTTTTGCGTCCGGGTTGGGGTCCTCGGGCAGAACTGGGTTCACGATCAGCCGCTCAATTTGTGTCGAAGGCTTTTGCAAGAACTGTTGATGCCATTCTTCTCGGCTGAACTGCAATGTAGGTGCTTGTTGCAGACTGTGAAAGGAAGGCAGATGGGCGCAGTGCTAGGTGCTTAAGTTTGAACAGGTTCGTGGGTTTAACGGTTTAACGTAATTATTCGGAAAGTTTGGTTTGCAAACCATGCTTTCGCTGGTGTTTCCGACTGTTGACCTGATCAAGGGCTTGCAGATACAGGTTTCAACAGGCATGGTTTACGGATATAGTCCGTGGCGCCTTGAACAACAGCAGCGACTGCATGTTTGTGTGAATCAAACCGCCACTACCAGATGCCGGGCTCCTGCAGCCTAAGTCTTTCTTGAAACAGGCCTCGTTGTCCACCTAAGGCCTATATAAATCTCTCACTCCATACCACAGATCGATTATTAGAAGCCTAAGCCAGACAACCCTCAAAAAACGAAATCCTAAAGCCCGAAAACCATCTAACCCAGAGCAAAAAATAAAGTTAAAGCAACTATTATAACTATACGTTATGATACACCCCAAACCGTGGAATCATAAATCCCAGGGGCCCTAGGGCTCTTAACTCCCGCGTTGGCGCTTCTATGAAACCAAAAACAAAACCCCTGATAAGACCCTTGCCCTACGCATAAAAACCCATAGAACCGAGTAAACGGCCCTTGAGAACCTGTGTTTCTCAGGCCCTGAACCCCTCATACGAATAAACTTAAATTTAAACCTCGAAGACCCTGATAAGACTCAGTTTCAAGTCCCACAATTCCAGTTAAGCCGCATTTGGCACCCTTAAGAACACTATCCCTTAAACCCTAAACCATCCTTAAAACTCTCTTAAAAACAGCCCCCCGGTTTTGTCAGACCCGCCTCGGTGGTTGGGGCCGCTGCCGAAACTTTGGCAACCGGTCCCAGCGGCGGCCATGCCAGCCTTGTGACCGAGATGGTAGGGTTCCCATACAAGGGATCCTATAAGGGCGATCATGAGAGTTTAGAGTTGCGGGTTCTCTACTTCTCTCACAGGCTGTTCTTGGAGATCCACTGAGTCCAAAATCCGTAGACGAGGATTGTGCAGGCAAGAGACGGCACAGGCAAGTAGCAGCACTTGCAGACAGAACAGAAGCAGGACATCTAGTTGTGCTGATGCTAGGGATGCTGAGGATAAGGCTGAACCGCTGACAACGTTGATGACGATGATGATGATGATGACGACAGTGCTGAGGTGGTGAAAATGTTGATGATGCAAGAAACTAACTGTACTGTACGTCCATAAGCATGACAAGGAGGCTGAAGATTGCAACGGTAAAGAAGGATTCGATGACAAAGCAAGGAAACCCAGAAGAAAGCCTGTGAAAGCCACGCCGAGGAGCTTGGAGTCCAGGATATTCGTCTCGCTGCCTTGGCTCTGTGTCGCGTCCTGCCGACTGCGAGGAATCTCTTCCAGACTTCCAGGTGGTGTAGCGACTGTTCGGAGTTACGTGTATGAAGGGGCTGAATATGATTCCGGATGCGTTTGTATGCTTACATTCCATCATCATCATCGAAGGCAAGCAAATGTAGGTTCAAAGTTGCATTTTGGTTTTCGACTACAACCACATGTACACTCTGACTGCATGCAGCTGGCAACATGACATTGCAGCCACGAAGATTCTGGTTTATGGTTACGTCCACTCTCTGTCGGAATTTTGGAGGCCTCGGTCCAACAGCCGACCATGAAAATCAAAATTTGCCACACTCAACAACATCCTCAACCCGAGACTCTGAGAAAATCCTCTGGTGGTGTCTCTGGACCCGGCGGCGGCGTGGGAGCTGGTTGGGGCGACGGCTCCTTCGGTAGCACACCCATGTTGGGTTCCTAAACTAAACTTAGGCGAAACGGCTGAACTGTCAGTGGAACAAGCTCGGTTCGTTCGCAGGCCACTACAGAAGCCGCTAGCAAGCTCGCCACTACACTGCTACGATCAATAACCCTAAACCCTGATGCCCCTCTGCAAGAGGTGTGGCGCTATGTGGTACTGGGGCTGACCGAGATTTACCTGTAGCGGTACTATCGAAACATTTTGGGGGTGACGCTTTGCGATTTACGGGCTGAGGGCTCAGGCTTTTAGGCTTCTTACGGCCCCTTTGTCACACTGGTTCCTTGGTTGTTGAACCAGGCCTTGTTCCACATTCCTTCGTTGTTAAAGGGGCCCGAAGCCTGGCCGAAGCTAGAAACTGGTTCGGAGGGTCGTTTTTTCAATGGTATAGGCGGTAGAGAGAGAGGTAGTTCTACATCTATTGTGTACGGACTACTGAGACTTTGTACTGAACGGTCCATGCTTGAGACGCTATCCAAACCACGGAACATGCCGGAGAAGTCTACATTCCCCTGCACAGACCATTGCAATTTACTTAGCACTAACATCCAATTTAATTTGCGCAATTGCGAAATCCAAAACCCTCTAAGACCCTGTAAAGCCCTCATGAAGCCCTTCTAAAACCCTTACAAACATCAGCCACCACAAAAAAGCCTATAAACTCCAACAAATCCGCCCAAAACCAGCTATAAACCCTATAAATAAAAAACAAAAAGCGCCGTGAAAGCCAAAACCTTGAGCTCCCTGGCCTGGGCCTGAAGAGCTTTCGTCGGCGCCGGCGCGATCAACTTGAAAGGGCTTGTGACCTGGGGTCGTGGCTTTTGGACTTTAAGGCTTAAGGGTTTGGGGCTTAGGATCTTGCGTTCCGGGCAGGCTTTAGGGTACTTTGGTTTAAGGCTTTCGGGTTGTAGGGCTCAGAGCTTTTCTGGTGTTTTTGGGCTCCCGCATAGCAAGCCAGAGCAAGCACTCCAATTAAAACAAGAGCGTTGCTTTAAAACTGGGAGTTTAGGGTTTAGGAGTGTCCAGGACTAGAGTTCAAGGAGAGAGGCCCTCCGCCCGGGTTTCAAGCACAACCCTCGTACGAATCCGTATATGGGGCCTTAGATGGCCTTAATATTGGAATAAGGTTCGTTGAAGCGATGGAGAAGCCTCGATACTTACAAGGCTTCTTCTGTTCAGCGCTTCAGGCGATCCAAAGGCTCTCCACCTCATAGTCTCAAACCTCGAGGACAAAAGGTGTCTTGATCGTGAAGAGTAGGCTGCGGTGAATAGTAACAAGGTCATTGCATTACTACAAGGTTTTGGGGGTGGCACACTATACTGTACGTAATCATGTGAGCATTGTAAGGGAGTTTAACTTTAACACACTATGTTCATAGTGGGACGATATGGGGTAAGCTGAACCCGGAGCCCGGGACTTTGAACGCAACTACCCTGGACGCTGAACCCCAAAACCCTAAACTCTAAACGTCCTGAAAGGGTGTTATATGGGACACGAGGATTTTGTGCGGTATATCGGGCGTTACAAGGGATGTTAAGTCCGTGAAGCGGCCCAGCTGTCTGCACATCGATTAGCCGGGTTACAGTTACTATCAAGCATATACAGGGTTAAATAGCCCGCAAACCTTAAAGCCCTGAACCCTGGACCCTTAGCACTTGGCTCTCACCAACGCCCCAAACCACGACAAGCTGCTGGGTAGAGCCAATCGTTCACTGGGGCCAGAAGCAGGCATGGCCCAGCGAGAGCCACGAAAAGCCTGGTTTGAAACTTGGAGTTTCCGGCATTGGAAATGGAGGTGTGCGGAAAAGAAACTGCAACCCTCAAACTTGTCTGAAATGTGCACGAGGACGGCTCTAAAGCTCCCTAAGCAATGGAAAAGTAAGCACCGCTTCAATCGCCTTGCGAGGTCCTGTTGGGATGATCTCACCCAAAACGCAGGTCCGCAACGCCCCCCACACAGACACAAACACAAAAGCAACAGATGGTTTGGGATGCACAGTCTAGGGATGAAGGCAGGACCAATTACCCTGAACCGACATCCATAAACCCTTTTTTGAACGAGGTCTCTCTGAAGCACTGAAGTGCCTCCCTAACCCTAAATGCCCCATTCAAGATTGAACCCTACAGCCTAATATTATGAGTCGGAAAAACCCTCATATTGCTATGATTGTTATTAGTACTACTTTTGAATGACTACTACTATTGAGATCACTTTTTGTATTGTTACTATCAGTACTGTTTGCTTTATCATTATGACATTTTGCTTGCTGATTAGTACCGCGACTTTGTAGACAAGCAGCTCTTGCCACTCGGCCAAGAGCCCCAGGCCTAGCTCCATCCTCGGTAAAATCAAGGTGGAAGAGCTCGGGGCTTCGAGTTTCAGGAGTTCAGGGCTTTTTTTAAGGGTTTCGACGCAAGGGTTTAGGGTTTAGGAGTTCAGGGTTTTTTTGCAGGGTTTAGAGTTATGATTTTGGGGTGATGCTTAACAGTAAAACAAAGAAGCGTGTAAGGGATTCTAGAGATTCTTCGGCTTAAGGCCCAGGCATTTTTTGGTGAGCATTTTGAGGGGTTCAAGGGTCTAGGATTTGGGGTCTACGGCTCGTTTTACATGGTTTTTGAATTAAATAGGCTGGCGTAGGGGTTGTAGGAGTTCCGATGTATACGTATAGGTTTTTGGGTAGCCATTGAAGTTAAACAGGCTTGAAGGGGCTCTTCGGCATAGGGTTTAGGGTGGGATTGTTCAATCTGCTGTTGAATGGTTGTAAGTAGATCTTGAGGTCTAGCGTTTTGGGAGGGTACGTGTAGGAATAATGACAACAAGGGTGCCTGAATGATTAGAGTGGCTTCTCCGGGTATATTCAACTATAGCTATAGGGTTCCAAGTAATGAGCTTTTTGAGGGCTTCTTAAGGCCTGAAGGTTGCACTCTGCAAGGTATACAACCATTGTCAAAGACGGTCCTGAGTACAATAACGTCTTTGGGCTTAGGGCTTGGATTAGATGCTTGCTTTGATCAAGGCAGGGATAGTTTAGGAGTTAGGAGTAGGGGGATTTTTGAGCATATAGACCCTCCCACTAAGGAAGGTCAAGTTAAGAAGGGTACCCTTGAAGGGGCCTCCCTAATACTGCCTAGGATGGTTGCAACAAAGCGTCGTCGACAGCAGAGGCCCCGAGACGCCCAAGGCGCCCAGCGCGTGCACCATGCAGCGCGAGAGGCCTCAGCCGAACCCTGCAGTGTAAAGGTCATGTAGGACTGAGGTTTTACGATTTAATTCAGGGTCAGGGCCTCAGGGCACACGACAAGTTTTTAGGGTTTTCACTTGTAGTGATAAGTGCAACACTGACATAGCAAACTCACAATCCTGCCTTACCGGTAACCTACCACAACCTATTTTTCGCAGGACCCTATATTGCCCTATATAATATAAAGGTATTCAAAACAGACCAACACCCCACCCAGCAGCGGAAAGGCACACGCTCCGGCACCCTGAGCCGGGCCCCTCTGTCAAAGCAAATGGAATAGTCCACGTGGATCACCTGTAGTGCTTTCACTGAGTGGTTTGTGGGTTTGGGTCAGACGAAGGCCAGGATTTGGGGTTTAGGGCTGCGGGTTTAGGTTTCCGGATTGTTATTAGGTATTAGGTTACTAGGTGCGACAGGACATCACACTGGGGCTGAGGCTTCAGGCTTGCATTCGTTGAGCTTTGGCTCTAGCGTGCCCTACATCACGATCGCTACGTGGCCTGGAGTTCGCAAAGTGACGTACTCCTCTCTGGGACCCGAAACTAGAGAACCCACCGAAAATGGTGAACACCGCACTCTCTGCACCCTAGCAAGAAACTTTGCTAGGTTGCGACACATAAGCTCTCTTGATCTGGAGATGTTCTACACGAACAGATCCTGACCCTCTTTCGCAGCTTCAGGGGCAGGCGTCGTGGCTCTATATCGGTTCGAGCCCAGAACTGAACCCATAGCAAGAGCAAGCGCCCATATATGCAGCTTAAAGAAAACTGTAAGGCGCCCTAAACCGTAAACCCACAAGGGCTCTATGCTTGGGGATAGATCATCCTTGTGCTCCTTGAGAACGCAACAGGCAGCCAAGAAAGATCACGCGAACATACGGGACTCAAGAGGAGCCCAAAGGAATACTGCGGGTAATTACTCAGACCCTATAAGTCTAGCATTGTTTTAACGGCCCGATGAAGCCGTCAGCCCCGCATCTGCGGAGTGCTCCTCAGCCCTAAACCACATAAAGCCCCAAGCCCAGAACTTCCATCCTAAATCCTGTTCTACTAAATCTACCTCTCACCCCGAGGCCGGAAGCAACCCTAAACCCTAAACCCCTACCCTCACCCTACTACATCCGCCTCCCCAGTGGTCAAGTCCAAGAGGAGGTTGTCCAAATGTCGGTCTCCCAGACCGATGAGGTGCCTCATTGGGCTCTTGTTCGGTTTTCGGTTTAGGGTTTAGGGGAAGTTGGTCTGGGGCTTATGCCTTTAGGTTTACAGCTTTGCAGCTTTGCGTGTAGGGTGATTAAGGCTGCCGTTGCATAGGTCCTGCTGTTTGGCCCCTTGTAAGGAAGCCTGGAAGAACACTGAGGGAACCCTCAAAGCAACCCTAAAACACCTCACGTCTTTTGTGTCGGCTTCGAACATGTTTGTTTAAGCCAGGCGTCCCGAGAACCGAGGAAAGCCCAACGGAATTGGCGAAGGCTGCGGTGCGCACGAAGTGTTGTCCTGCGTGTTAAGGCTTTTTTCAAGGGTTCGTTCGAGGGGTTCCTGTAAGGCGGTTGTTGCTTTATGGTGTTCAGCAGAAGGTTTTCGGAGGGCTTTAAATTTCAACTGCTGTCAAAAGGAGGTCATGCAGAACAGAACCCGCGCAAAAAAAAAATGCAAAGCCCTAGCGGACCCTTTTGCAGCTTGCAAGAGCTTGAAAGAACCCCAGAAGAACCTAGAAACCATGATGACACCCGATCAAACAGAAACTGACAACATCCTGAACCACTCCACCAAGCAACCTTTAAAGTCTTGAAGCCCCCTTTAACGTCCCCCGTTAAAGGAACCTTTATTGGATCCCTTTTCGGCCCCTCTTGCAGCCGCTCCTGGGTGCAACGAGCTCAGCAAAAGCTCGCGGCTCAGCAGATCTACCGGGCCGTCCGCCTGCATCTCCTCGAAGGTCCTCTGGTTTTCAAAAGGGTTTTAGGTTTTTTTTTTTAAAGGTTTTAGGTTTTTAGGGTTTTAGGGTTTTAGGGTTTTGGGGTTCCGGGTTCAGGGTTTGGGTTTTTCCCCTCCTACTTAGGGTTTCGGCGCTCACACTCGGACAATCCAGGCAAGGCATGTGGTTCGAGGTCTGACGAAGTGAGACATGTCTAAAGGGAGGTCAAGTACGTAGCAACATCACTCTAGGAACACTTAAAGTGACTATTGTTAGCAGCAGAACGCACGGACTTTTTGTTCACTTGAGCCAACGTCGTAACGTAGGTAAAACACTAATATACGTACACAAAAGGATTAAAAACACCCCCCGCGCATTGGAGCGCAGCGGAGGAGGCGTACAACGTTATACCTACGCTACACCATGGCACTGCTCGCTTTGCGAGAGTTACGAAAAGATTTGTGAATGCGGACTACCCTTCACTCACTCTGCGCAGGATGCAAACCGACCCGTCAGGGTGGTGAAGTACTGCAGTGTCGATGCAAAAAGGCTGTAGAAGAATGAACCGACACGACAGTG
>BGNK01001242.1:75254-160765 GCA_003297005.1 Symbiodinium sp. clade A Y106 | reverse complement strand
CCTCCAAAGCCCCCACAAATATATATATATATATATTTGTGGGGGCTTTGGAGGAGTGTGAGAATGTTTTGTTTCCCCCTGGTAGTATTTCCCGGATACAGGCAAATCAACAAAGTCATACTAGCAGTTATTGTATTCTCTCTCTCTCTCTCGCTCACGCAGTCTCGAAGCGCCGGCTGCGTTCAAGCAGGGTCCAAAGAGGCACCTCTGACATCCTATGAGCCTATGACGACTATGCAGCCTTCACGAGGTGTCGCCGCAGAAGAAGACGCTGACAAGACGACTTTGTGAATGTGCATTGCTGCTGCGAATCCGAGGCTGTTAAAGTGCTGAACGCGAACCGCATCGTGGCAAGAGACGGACTGGTAGCTCTGCGAATCCATGAGACATCGCAGTTTCTCGTTGCCTCGTGTGCAAACGTGAGGATTCACTATCACTATCACTATCACGCCCGGCACGAGTTTCGTGAGGTTGCCGCAAGCGAAACTGCTTGCAGCAGCTTTTCGAGTCAGCCCCCGCACCTGGCTGTCCATGGCGGCCTTGGCTGTTCGAACTCAAGACAGCGAGAGAGTGTCGAAATGTAAGCTCACCAAGCACAATCCTGGATTCCTGGCTGCCCCTCGCATCGTTGAGGAATTCTCAGCTCTGAGTCCAAGGAGAGGCGCTGCTCGGGCGCAATGCCATTCCATGAACTCCCTAACAGCGCCGGGAACGGCAGGGGAAAAGGGGCGCCGCTCACCATGTATCAGCCGGCAGGGTCGTCGCCCGCACAGGCCATGAATACAGAGCTCGATTTCGTTTCCTGCCTCTCCTCCATTCTCTGTCCAGATTAGCAGCTCCCACACCCTACTGGGCAGACTTCAGAGACAGAAGCCATACATACGTACATATACCTAAATATAAATACACACAGAGATAAATTTGTACATATGTGTCCATATAATATATATATATATATGCAAATTCTTTCTGATATCGAACAAGTGCACTTATTTGTGTATCTATGTGTGTGTGTGTGTGTCAGACCGGTTGCGCCTGGTAGATCCTTGACTCAGTGATGGAATCTCCCTGTCAACCGTTGGTGTGACAAGAAACTCAAGAACTCAAGTCCGGTCACTCAACCGGAAAACAAGCTTGAGCTTGGGAACCTGCGACTGTTCGTGGCAGGTTGCTTGGGCAGTAGCCCGAGTGAAGACTGCCGATACTTGTTGCAAACTTGCAGCTGGTACCACCGGCAGGACAGCTGCGGCGTCCGACGGCTTGTCCACTTTGTTCTCTAACTCCAGGGTGCAAGACATGTTGAAATTGAACAGCGTGATGTGGGAAGGCATCGGAGCAAATCGAATCTGCAGCTTGCTCAAAGCAGCGTCTAGCTGATAGGGTGCAGACTGTGGCCTTCTTGGTGCCTTGACGTCGCAAGAACATGTTGTCAGAAGAGGTGCCAGCCTGTCCCCAAGTCGGGGTTTCCATGCAACAGATGGAGACAATCAAATGGAAGCTGACGACTCTGGCAAGCGAATCCTAATCCAAATCAAGATCTCCCGGTCGGAAACCCAGATGTGATGATGACTACCTGCTACCTCCCAAAGTTTCCACACGCCCATTGCTCGCCGGAAGGGCAGCATCTACTTTTCCAATTTCAGGCGACGATTGCTCACCCTCGCCCCTGGTGCACTGCAGACTACGCAGCACAGCACAGCTCATGGCATCGATGTCCCATCACGGCTGGCCTCTTTGCCCAACAACCTTGCGAAATTGTCAAGCTGACTGCATTGCGCTAGGCTTGGCGGAATTGCAGCTCTGCCAAAAGCATCACCAACAGATTCGCGGCCATGCCATCACAATGCTTCCCCATGATATTTCCCGGCCCTCATCCCCCGTGTGCTCCCGCCCACCCCCCCAACCCGGACCCGGCCACATTAGTCGTGTTATTGGGCCCTGCACCTGCAGCATGGTCAGCCGTGGCGGACGACGCGAAGCATTTACAGTAACAGTCATGCTGGAACTACAAACAACAATTACAGAATTTTTGGCTCCCGCAAAAAGCAGATGAAAAATCATCGTACCAGCAAAAAGACTGATAACAGCAACAGAAGCAATAACACTATTGATAATAGCAATGATAATACCGATCATGATACGGATGATAATCATACTGGTAAGAATAAAAAACATGATAAGCATCATACTGGCAATCATAATAATACCAAGAACAAAAAACAATGGTAGTATCATGATAATCTCGAAGACGATAGCACTCAAAAAAGATAGTAATCATAACAACTGCAAAATAAGCATAGTGGTATGATGATGCGATTACTGAAAATAGTAGCAACCATAAATGATAGTAACTATGATAATCGTAACCTTAATCATAACCTACAGTAGTTAACCACAGTGCTTATATCATAATAGTAGCATTCATACAATGATACTGGAAAATGGTGACTATGCTATCTCCGCCGCGGCACGGGCAGCCGTTGCTAGGGGCACGCTGCAAGAAAAGCTCTTTGGCCAACTTCAGCTCCAGGTCTTTCATACCCATCCTGAAACTGCACAAACGCAAGGGGCCTTCTGGTCAAGAAACAGGTGGCCTTTATGGGCTTCTCTAATGCTAGCTGAATGTAATGCAGGTATCTTCTCCAGCTTGCCGTGGTGGTGGGAGTGTCCTCCCCATCCCTTCGGATCGCCTGAGGCAGCATCGAGAACTCTGCATTGTGTGCGGGCACCATGTCTGCCGTTGCTTACCCATTGGCGAACCCATCATCTGGCCCAGCGGCCAGACATCGAAACATCGTCCATAGAGGACTTCTGGCTGTTCCTTAGATGTATCTGCTCGGGCTTCGAGGCACAATTTTCAGCGCGCAAAGTGACAAACCATAGCCGATCTTCACTAGATCTTAATAGTGAATAAAGTTTTCTCGCGGTGGGGGTGGGGGTGCGTAGCGGAGGCTTTCTCTGGTCTACATGTTCCTACCTGCCTACTTTCAGCCAGGGGCTCTTGATAATAGGTTTTTCTCCGATGTAACCAGGGAGTCACCTACACATAGGCCAGACACGATTCGCGAGGATCAATCTAATTCAGTACGTACCCACTGATCAGGTGGTCGCTTGTCCAATTGATCAGTGCATTTGTCCAGACCTTGTAAATCTAAAAACCACGGTCGGATGATTTAAGCAGCATGGAGACATGAAGTCGATCAGTTTGTAGAATTCACAACACGGAGTGGGACTGTCTGCAGATCCTGCAGCTACCGCAGACAAAACACAAAAGATCGGGGGTTTCGTTCATTTCCTCTGCTCCCCGCCCACGAAACACCAATTGCAATACCGAGGGAAAACGTTTTTGCACGGACTTGCACATGCGCGCCTGGATCTCAGAGCTGCTGCACTCGTGGCAGAAACCCTAAGCATCTGAACCGAGGAAGACCTTAGACCCTGAACTATCAATGAAGGGACATGGCAGACAAGAAGATGCGTTGCTTTTATCGACGAGATTGCCGCGTTTTTTGTGCGAAGTCCGTGCGGCCGACACAAAATCTGGCGATATCTTGCATGCGAGTCCCCCAGCACCCACCGTACTCAAGACTCCTTTCACGGGTCATTTTCGCACTCTCAGACCACTGCTACTGAATGGATGGTAGCCTCAGCAGGAGAAAACATCACAGGGACCTCGCGATCTTGTAAAATTTCATATTACATGTCTAGCCACCATGACTTCGCTCCCCTTCGAGTCCAAGCCCAATTGCGCACACACCCACTTGAAAGCAAAGACCGACTTAGCCAACGTAAAACAAAGCTGATCCAGGTCGCATAATATTGAGCCCTGCTGTGTACTGACTGCTGCTCGGCTTCATAACAGAGTGGATGGCGGGCAGATCTCGCTTCAGCATGTCCTGTCCGTGTGCAAAATGAGACGCACACCCCAACCACACTGCAGTTCGGCTTTGTGTTCAAAAAAACAGAAACATGCGGTTGACATGTGCTGGGTCAGTCATGCAAAGCCCGTCGCTCAAGAAAGCGTAACCGAGCGATGGAAAGACCATCTCGCACAGTGCTTGATGGGGAGGGAGAGTCGGACAGACGCTGCGTGCATACTTTGGCGACCCTCCCAACGAGTTGCCGATCTACTACTGCGCACGACTTGCGTTTGTAGACATCTGCGATAGTCGGGCATCACCTGCATCAACAAAACAAGCCCCCTATGCCTCTTCGGATGCCTGCGGAGCATATCCTGGCACGGCCCAGTTGCAGAACGAGTTGTTTCTTAACTTCTGCAGCTATGGTAGTTTGCTTTGGCAGAAGTCTAAAGCGTTCCCTGTCCACCCCATGTTCTTGGGAATGGAGTCGGTGCTCCAGCGTCGGCTTGGCTTGTGGCGGAGACAGCTTCAGAGGTCCTACGTGGGCCTTTACTGCTGAACTCATCTCACAGCACCTCCTCTTCAAGCCGCACACTGCTAAACCCGTTTGTGCAAGACGACCCCGGAGAATTTCAGGAACACCATACCCACATCTGCACACTTAGATACTAAGTAACGACCCCCCCGTGGCTCATCTGCTTCTGTCTCGTCGTCCCTCCGTCTGTCTACCTGCCCTGTCCCTCTGTCTGAAGCCATGCAGGTGCAGTTCCGTAGCTGCTAGTTCCCGTCTGTACAAAGTACAGACTTTCATGCAAACCCTGCGCGATTTCATGCATGTCCATACATTGCACGTACCGTTAAATTTCATTCTATGCATAAGGACAAGCAGCCATGGGACGAATCAGGAACAGTATAGTCAGCAGCTTCTTGCTCAAACACTTGATGACACTTGATCGCCTGCCTGGGCATCCATGCACGCAAACACACAGACGTGCGGACCAGGCATTCTGAGCTCGCAGCACGGCAAGACCCGAAAACCGAAGCTTTGGCTGGAGCAACCTTGAAGGGATAGAGCTGACATTGCCCGCCGCCCACTTGTTTTCGCGACGGGCTCGTCTCCTGCCGTCATTTGTCGTGGAGCTCATGAGGAGGCAAACAGCAAGAGCTTACCATCAGCGAAACGCTGATAAAAATGACCAACCGTAGAAGCAAGAGGAAGAGGTTGAGGATTTAGACATGCATGGTGATGTTGAAAATGGCGATAACGACAACCACACTCGAGGTGGCGTTTGCAGGTGAGCATGTCGATGCGACTACCGGCATGTACATTACCACGAGAGCTGGAAGAACAGAAGATGTGTGTTTGTCTGTGTGTCCAGTAAGAACACCTGCTAACGTAATCGGCCACATAAGACGAAGAAAGACGACGAGTCAAGAAGTCAAACATGCTTCATTTATGGAACTGTATGGTGACGGTGCATCAATTGAAACTTCACCTTCTCCATAAGGCAGATACTATCAAGGCATGCTATTTGACATGACATGATACACGAACATGTGGAAGAACAACTTCAAGCAGTATGTCACGGTGCAGACCTGCAATACCTGATGGCCCAGGGGCATGCTTGGGTCATTGTATTCCAAGCACTACTGCACGTGAAGCTAGCTTGCACAATGCTCTGCACGCAATGTTCGTACTCTCAGCTTCACCTCGAACGCTCCGGGCCACGGATTCCCAGGATATCTTCGAGTCCACAGTGCCCTGGTTCACTGCTCCTCAGGTCAGCTTTGAGTGAGAATATCTTGTGCACAAAGGAAACAGAACGTAGAGCTCACAACAACAAACACGCAACGAAGTTATGCTTCTGAAGGATTGCTTCGCACTTAGGGTGGCATTGTCACAAGCCTGGCAGGGATATTACTCTGAGCGTCGTTTCTTGGCCGGCAGGGAGACCATCGGCACAGGCAGACCTTTCAGGGACCAGCCACACTCTTGCTGTTCTGTCTCCACTAGTAGTTCGCAGGAGCTGGCCAGCAGGAACTGAAATTGTAACCAAGATGCTAACACCGGGGTGAGCTGCAAACGTCCTTCAAGCAAAGGCAACTACACATTGTGCGGCTCTTCCCGTGCCTGGCATAGGAGCACGTCAAGCAGGCATTCTCTACGAAGCATCGGCAGGCGGGGGGGGGGGGGGGCAGGAGCTTGGGAAACACAAACCATCTCATAAATCCTTTTTTGTGGGGGGCGTCCCACCTCTTCGGAGGGTCTTTTTTTTCTCTCCTTCCACNGCCAAAACCAGCCCAAAGCGTGGGGGCTTAAGTGGGAGCGGGCTTTCGGGACAAGCTATGCAGCAGTGCATCCTTTTTTGCGCGGGGGCCTTTCAGTCTACGTAGAGTTGTTTTGTTTCTGTACTCATCACCCAGCACCGTCAGCTATCATCAACATCACCATCATCATGATATTGCTTTTCTCCCTTGTCATCATTGCATCTCGTTGTTTCGGTGGTGGTGCTGGCGGTACTTATTTTTCCTGCAACTTTGTATTTTCGTGCTCCTCAAGGCGAGAAAAGTTGACTTGTCCAGCGACCTGAAAGGTCCTAGGCGTTTACGCTCTCGCGACTCGGACAAGCCAGACGAGGTCTCTCAGGTCAAGTCGGACAACAGGGGTTGCTCGAGTAAGGTCAGAGTCGGGACATCTGACACCTTCGTTTCAGTGCTCGGACGATGTCCGCTGTGATAGGCATTTGGCTACCTTTGGGAGATTCAGACTTACCCCTCCGGCTTGCCGAATTTCATCACTTTCACAGTGAGAACACTGGGCAGAAACCATATTGAATGCTTTTCGTTTTGAGTAAACAGGTGTCCAAAGCTTATTCTTGAAAGAGTTCACTCCGATTCGAACAGCAGCAAAAGCCCTGCTTTGTAGCATCAGCACTCTTTGTAGAAGCAGCACCAAGCCCCTTCGCTGTTCGAACATGAATGTCCATATGAGCACTAGTCAAGTAGTGGCAGCATGAGCTGTACAAGAAGCATCACCCCCTCCTACCCCACCCAAGAAAGTCAAAGTGCACAAAGGTAATAGCGTGAATACCGGGTGGGACACCGGGTGCGAAGCTACTGAAACTAGACGAAGGACCTGAAACCTCGCAAATGCCTGCAAAAAGCCAGCTCCAGAACCACAATGAAAATCTGAACTTCCCGAAACTGCGAAAACACTGCAAATACATGTAAACACCCAGTCCAAAAATGTCCAAAAGCAGTGCGGGACCTGCACTCCAACGACACCGCCTTGAACGAGTCAGCAAGACACCAACGCAAGTTTTGCAACACCGGTCCCATCGATCGCGTGAACGGTGTGTATCGTCACCTTGGCACAACAGACTTCATCCTCGCTCCTGGACATTCGGCAACACTGCGTCAGTACTAGACAACAGGACGTCTCTCAGCCTCGCACGGATGCCTTCTTCGACTTCGGACGGGATGTGGTGGTTCTCTGCGGAAGAGGCTCCTTAGGCGCAGTGGCGAGCAGCTTGCTGCTTTCGGCAAGGATCTATGTCGTGTCTCCGAGCCACAGGCTCAAAATCAGAAACCCTTGGTGAAAGGTACGAGTAGTTCGGTAATTTCCACCGTCAGCTTGACGGCAGCTGAACGATTGGCAACCCGCCCCCCTGGACACTGTACGTCGAGTCTGCAAACTGGACATCATGCACTGGGTCCGCCCAGAGCTGAAAGAAGCCTTCGACCGGACTCGGACTGGTGGCATCTCTAAATTCCTGGCAGGTGGCCCATGAGAACTGCTGGTCTCCTGGGGGCATCACATGCTCGAGCCTGGCTGGTAGGCTGCTTCACCGCAAAAGAGCTGCATTACGGGGCCATGTAAGGTGCAGATGGCGTCAGATGACACGGTGAATCTCAGAAGGCGAATCGGATCGGATCGGATCATCCCGTGCCGGTCCCACATCAAACGTGCTACTTGCACCAAACGCCAAGCCGACAGCCAGCAATCAGCTTGGGATCGAGAAATAACTGAGACTTATCCGAAGCCACGTTGCGTCGCAGCTAGAACCCCGAAAAGATAAAGCGACGACACTCTGCCGACGATGAAGCCCTCGCCAACAGCGAGACACCAGTCTCCGGACCGGACTCCCCGTTTCCCATCCGAGCAGCCGGTCTAGCAAGCGACAGACTCGCGCTGTGGCCTCAGTGGAAGAGAGGCCTCCCCGGTCCAAAGCTTCAGGTGATCGAAATGCCTCCCTCTATCACCCTGCTCGACCAAGTCACCGTGCAAACCTGCTGCAGAGCGGAAGCTGTTGCTTCTCCTGAGCTGCGCTGTGCAGAGGCAACGATCGTAAGCGGCTGGGTTCACATCCTCCGTAATTTCCCGGCCTGGATATTATAAAAGCTCAACGATTCAATGAGTGGCCAAAGATGCTGCAGACCCAGTGAGCGATGTCGGCGTGCATAAGTGATACATGAATGCACCAGGTCCAGGAGTGCAAATTACCAGGTTTGGAGAGGTTTGAGGTTCTGGGCATAGTATCAAGCCTGGCGTCTCATCGTTCCCTGGAGCACCTCTAGGATCTGCTCAGAGACCTCGGACTTGCTCAAGTCCATTCGTCCATCAAGGCTACAGCTGCAAAGTGATTTTGCATCTTGGAAGCCCGTGACACCTATTCGCCCGGTCCCGGCGCAGCACATCCCAGGTGTGGAGTCGACAACACTAGAGATGCGGCATGATACATACAATTGGGTTTGGGTTTTCGGGGTTGGAGACTTGGGTTTGGCTGCGATGTATCATTGAAGGTAGAGCCACGGCAGAGGCGACTTGATCTGCAATTTCAGCGCTTCTCCTCTCCGAAAGAGTGTGGTCGCTGGCTTCATTGTCCTTGCAATATCTCGGCACTTCTTCCGTCAAACCGAGTGCAAACGTGGGCTTCTAGGATGCGGCTGTCAGACCTGCCTTCTTCACCATGATCGGTTTCGCTAGCAAAAACTTCTCTCTCGCTCTACGCGAAGCCCACATTCGACTACGAGGGGCGGCATTAAAGAACTTTCGATGTGTCTACCTGCGGGCTGATTCAACATAACATTATTGTCTGGAGGAGGGGCTGCCTGTTGAGGCGCATTGTGTTGTTTGACTGCAAATTTTGGTGAGCGCAGTCAATCCTCACTTCGGTCGCACTGTTGGAGCTCACTCTGTGCAACATTCTCGCAAGAAACTTGGAACCCGTCGGAATTTATTCTGCAGGTTACAGAGTGACGGGAAATTCAGAAACTAGATTCGGAAACTGCGAAGAGCAAGTCGACAACCGAGATTCGGAAACCAACCAGAATTCAGAGCTCGATTCGCGAACCATGTGCGGAACATCGGAAACCGAGAGCAGCCAAATCAGGAACCGAATGATCCGGAGGTTGCTGCACAAAGCTAAAGTCCCCCTTCGGAACCCAAGAGAACACTAAGTCCTTGAAACCCGAAGCCCGGGAAGCCTTGAACGGCAGAGGGGTCCGCTGTGTTCTTTTTGCTGTGTTCGCTGTGTGTGGTTCTTTTGTTTGTATTGTCTGCATCCTTTTTTTGTTGCCAGACCTAAGTCGTCCCCAAGGTTGGAAAAACCAGAGCAAACCCGAAAGTCGTCCCCAAGATGAAGCCCTAAAGTGAAAAACCAGAGCAAACTCGAAAGTCGTCCCCAAGATGAAGCCCTAAAGTGGAAAAACCAGAGCAAACCCGAAAGTCGTCCCCAAGATGAAGCCCTAAAGTGGAAAAACCAGAGCAAACCCGAAAGTCGTCCCCAAGATGAAGCCCTAAAGTGGAAAAACCAGAGCAAACCCGAAAGTCGTCCCCAAGATGAAGCCCTAAAGTGGAAAAACCAGAGCAAACCCGAAAGTCGTCCCCAAGATAAAGCCCTAAAGTGGAAAAACCAGAGCAAACCCGAAAGTCGTCCCCAAGATGAAGCCCTAAAGTGGAAAAACCAGAGCAAACCCGAAAGTCATCCCCAAGAGGAAGCCCTAAAGTGGAACACCAGAGCAAACCCGAAAGTCGTCCCCAAGATGAAGCCCTAAAGTGGAAAAACCAGAGCAAACCCGAAAGTCGTCCCCAAGATGAAGCCCTAAAGTGGAAAAACCAGAGCAAACCCGAAAGTCGTCCCCAAGATGAAGCCCTAAAGTGGAAAAACCAGAGCAAACCCGAAAGTCGTCCCCAAGATGAAGCCCTAAAGTGGTAAACCAGAGCAAACCCGAAAGTCGTCCCCAAGATGAAGCCCTAAAGTGGGAAAACCAGAGCAAACCCGAAAGTCGTCCCCAAGATGAAGCCCTAAAGTCGTCCTGAAGATGAAGCCCTCACCCTGAAGCGAAAAAGGCAGAGCAAACGAGAAAACTGTGAAGTCGCCCCGAAGATGACACCCGCAGCGAGGATGGCAGAGCAAACTCTGATGTCGTCCCCAAGATGAAGCCCTCAAGTCGTCCGGAAGATGAAACCAAAAACGAGGAATGCAATGCAAACCCTAGTCGTCCCCAAGATGAAGGTAGAGCAAACCCTAAAATCGTCCCCAAAATGAAGAATCCCGAAGTGACAAGAGAGGCCCTCAAGTGTATTACTGTACTGTCTCGTTTCCGGAATTGGCTAGCCCGGTTTCTGAATCCCGGTTCCTGAATTTTTCGGCTTGGTTCCCGAGTTTCCGCCCCAGTTCTCGAAAAGCAACTCGGACAGTCCAGACGAGGTCTCAATGCGCATTCAGATCACCACATTGAAACTCTCTCCGGTACTGGGTTCCCGAATTGCTGGCTTGGTGCCTGAATGGGTCTGCTCTCATTCTACAAGTAGTCTCCCTCCACATGCTTTCACAAAATCTTGCTGTCGATCCCTGGCAGGCAGCTCTTGGTGCGAAATTCCAGCTCGCCGGAGTGGATCATATCTAGCTGCTAGAGATGTGTCCAAACAGCTTCTTGTTCTGAGTCTTCCGGCATTTGTCGGTAGTGCGAAAGATACTCCCCTTGTAGTGACGTTTCGCATCACGCTGTCATTGTTCCGCAATGTGACTGCATGAGGCGGTGCCCTGCGAAGTGTCCGGAATCTGTTCAAAATGTTGGGAATCAACAGCACGGATTCACGCCAGCAAAAATGTTGCACATTTACCACTTGCACCTTCCAGTTATATCATGCCAGAAGATCTTCCCAGGGCTTGGCTGCCTTGCTGGCCAGCGTAAAGCATCGAGCATGACTGGTATCATGAAAATCACACCAAAACCTGTGGTCAAGGCCACCCACGTCCCGCCGTCTTGATTTCCCAGCCCAAGGGTCCTCAGGAAGCACCCAGTTCAGAGCTTTCTTCGAGATGGTGACCTGCCGGGCACTTCTCATTAACACATCCCTCATCAACTGAATCTGAAGCCCTGAGCCTTTCCAGCTAAGCCCAGATCTGCAAACTTGCTCCGGCCTTCTTCTCTGAGCTTTTGTTCGAGTCGGCTCTGGCGGCCATGGCAGCTGGCACACTTCCGAGACCCCAAACACTGGAACTGCTCTATACTTGTCTACAGCAGGTATATGACCTGGGCATTTCTCTCCGGCATTCTCAGGCCATGCAGGGCACCCAGTAAGGTCCTTCAAGTCTATGGCACTCCTCTCCGGAGCGCTTCGATGCTGCGCAAAGCGCGGGCCGAAGGGGCTGCACGAGCGTCGTTCTGAAGGCTGTGACGCCACACTTCTTGAAGCAAACTCCCTATAGAGAAGCTCTAGCAAGCTGTTGCTGCCACGTTGTGCTGGACACCGGAAACCTCAACAACATCTCGACCATGGAACTCGGAGCCCTGTGATGCTTGCCCCTCTCCAAGGCCTCGAGGTCGATGACCTGTCCGAGCTTCTGCCTGGGCTTTGCAACTAGCTGCCATAGCTGCTAGCCCTTACGCAAACTTCCTGCACTTGATTCCTATGCTTCCTAATTGAAGCTAGAACAAAAGAGCCGTCGGGTGGTGGGTTTTCGGCCGCTGATTTGACGTAAGGAATGCCATCGTGGTCTCGCGTTCATGGAGCATAGCATCGAAGCTCTCTATCCAGCACAAAAGATTAACTAAATCTGACTCTCGTGCAGATTCATACCTACCGGCGTGTGAGGAAGGGGTGCGGGCTACTCACGATCAGTAGAAGTTTCAGACACATCATGAAGCAAGGTCGTGGGCGTTCTTCACTTGGGAAAGACAGACAGGGCATCACAAACGTTACCAACATGCATGTGACCTGCCAAGCTCCGCCAAGACCTCGGTCTTGCCACTGCCGGTCGCCTTAACTGCTGTTGGAGTCTCCTCCACAACTTTCCTCACACACACACACATACACTTACCACGGGCCACCGTCACAGAGGGGCAAGCAGCAAGCACAGTCACACCAGCTCCCGTCTTCGCTAAGTTGAAACCACTCCCAAGCCTTGAGGTACAGCCCTCAAATCCGGAAGACTTGTAGCTTTGCATATCTGCGGGAGACGTTGCTCCGGCAATCACACAGACCTGACACGACAGTGTCGGAATTCATTCTATCTGGCTTCCAGAGGCCGGCTTGGTCCAGGCATCTACACAACACCCCGAAAACGGACTAAGCGTGTTTGCCGTCGACACGGGATGAAATGGAAATACATGGAAGCACTGATGATCTCGAAATCTAGGCCCTCTAGGCGGTACAAGGGCGTAATGCAGCAGGTGCCTTCTGGGGCTTCTCACGGAGAACACGCTCAGCCCAACCGCGAAAAGCCTGCCACATAAGGCGTGATGACACACGGTCACATGGTACCCCACGTGAAAGCCAAGTCCCACCGGATGGGTCGTGCCAGGGCTGAGGATGCTGACACGCACGTACGCCTAATGCAACAAAGGTAGAGGAGCAATTTTCAACAGCGCACAGTCGATCGTAGATCGACGCAGCATCGACTCGAAGTCATCAAGCATCGATCGAATCGACATTGAATCGACTCCTGGTCGACAGCTTCAGGACTTGCTTGAGCAACGAATTTTTCCAGCCTTGTAGCCACCCCGAAGGACAAGGGCGTCGAAGCCATGTCTCGACAGAAGCCTCTACGCCAGTGGTTGGGGAGAAACTGCGTAAACTGATAATGTGTAAATGTAAAGTGACAGCATCAGTCTTGTTCGACAGCAGGCCACGATTGGGCAAACTTGTATACTTCCACGAGCACACACGCCATGTTGACTTATTCCATACCGCAGCCGCCCGTACTCTTCTCGGGGCGCAGCTTGGCCATTGATTGTGAACGTAGTCCACCTGAGACGAAGAGTTTCCCACACAGACGCCTGCAAATATCAGCAGCAGATGCATTGCAGGACATGTGTAGCCTACTTATGAAGAACGGTACCCGAAATCCGAAACCATGTCCTTCGACCCTTTCTGATTAGAAAACCGACGATGTGTCCGATGTGCGCCCGGCACTGTCACTTTGCAGATACATCTGGAAACAGAGGCGCTGCACCGAGAGAGCACACGCATGTTGAACCGTCCCCAAGCTCCGCACCTCGCTTACAGTACAGGAGGACGTGCCGCCTTGCCTGGCAACAGTGCGCTTTTGAGGTAAACTCTTCTGTGCACGTCTGCCTCCAGGCAAAAGGGTGAGACGGGACGACCTCTTCGAGGCCGGCGGTGTGTGCATCAGCCTTGACGGAAAGTCCAGCGATAGCGCCAGCTCTGAGACATTCTGGGCTTGTATGCGCATGATTCCCGAGCTCTGAAACACACTTCTGAGAAACAGACCTGACGTAACAAGTCGGCCAGCTTTGGATGCACACTGTCGAGGGCTAAATCCTGAGGTCGCCGTAGGCATCAAGGCCGAAATATGGCATCTGCATAGGTCTGCGCAGTGGTACAAACAAAGCTAAAGGACAAGACAAGGAGAGCACACCCATCCGTAAGTTGCTAAGCAGTTGGCAAAGGCTTCCTCTGGCCCTGCGTCGCACACAAAGGCTGCGCCTACGCTTGCTGACTGCTGTGTTGCACGGAAAAGCGGTTCGGCCCACCTAGATTGGCGAATGTAGTGCCGACGGCAGCCCTGCAGTCTCATGGCACGTGATGCGTTTGCGTGGTCCGCATTGGGCAGCCAGGACCCCAGAATAGCCTCTCGTCATCATCCAGCCTGGGAGCAAGGATCCGTGACCCTGCAGTCAACAGCGCCGATCTCACTCTGATGACAAGCCCATTCTTAACCTCACGGCATTGCGAGCAAGAGTCAGGGGCAAGTTGGTGGCACCAGGGATGTGCCCCGCGGCAAACTCCTTGGCTAGAGAATCCCTTGACAACAGGGTGAGCGCTTATCACTTATCGCGTCCAAAGGCCGATCAGCAGCTTCGGAAGCTAGCCCAGCGTCCCCAGGAGATCTCACGTCGAAAACGGCTGGAAGACGGCCGTCGAGGGTCCATTCCTGTCAAACTCGGGGTTTGAGTTTGTTCCGCGAGTCTACAGGTAGGCTTCAACAATGGATCCCGATCCCACATACACCGCAATCACTTCATTCCAGTCCTTCTGCTTTCGCAAGAACTCGTCCACATCGACGGAGCTGGAGTCAGGCCAGCCACGATCGAGAACAAACTCCTGGAGATGGCGGAATTGGCCTTGAAACCTGCTAAAAATTTGATGACAGGATGGTCCCTTTCAATCAAAGCGTTATTGCACTACTTCGCTGTGTCCTGGGCTGGGGCCATTGGTTGCTCGCAGCCAACCCTTTTGGCTCAATCTCGTGGCTGCCAAAATGCGTCCTTCGTCCGTGGCAGTGACAGAAAGTCTTCCTGAAGCTGCAGCAGCTGGCGGAGCACGCCATACCTCAGCAAGACACAGTGTGGTCCTATACAACTCGTCTGTATCTCACCAACTGAGGCCGAGGCCCTTTGCCGGCATCTAGGCTCAGCTGATGCTTTGTGCCTCCGGCTATGGGGAAGCAGTGGCTTGTGCTACATCGCCGGCACACAACCTCAGGCCCCTGCTTGGAGTTGCTGGCTGAGTAAGGTGCACGAGTCCACCAGTATCAGAGAGCTACATGCACAAACGCAGTGCTGCAGCGTTTCAGTGAATGCCAGTCACCGCGAAAGAGCCGCAAAAACCTTCTGCCTGCATTGCGCGGTGGGTGGACGCCCCCGAGCACCAAACAGGGCGTCGTGCCCTGACTCAAACGCGACATCAGGATGCGCAAACAAACTGCCTGCGATGCTCCAGGGCAAACATCTTGGGACAACAATTAGGCCTAGGCTTAGGGCTTTCAACCCTCCATGCTGCCGGCTTTCAAGTCAGGCTAGCGGTTTCCTCTCGGTTGCAGGACGTCGGAGGACGCACCAGGTGCCTGATGCCAGCATAGCCTTCCCACAGTAGCCACTAGCAGCAGCAGCCTGTCGAGGTACGGTGCTACAAATGGCCCAATTGGTTGGTTGGTTGGTCGATTCAATGCACAAGGCAGAGAGGAGTGGGGAACCGCAGAGTTCCGGTCAGGCCAAGCTCCCACATATCTTTCCTAGCCTCCAGCGCAGACCTATCCGCATTGACAGGTTCCCAGATGTTCCCGGTATGCTTTACACCCACCATCCCTGCAAACAGCCTCCATGTGCGAGGCACCGTGCGGAAGTGCATTGCACTCCGGCCGCAAGCCAGCCATCACATGTTACACTGCAAATCACTGCCAATATCCGCTGTTGGATGTCTCAGCCTGTATGCCTCACCTTGCACCTCCTTCTTAAGGGGAGGGCTTATGTGGGAGGGCTTATGTTGCTCCGAGGCTGCATCGCGGATTGATTGTGAGACGCCGTTGGTGTGAAGCGCTTGTGCCCGAAATGCACACTACACGGCAGAGGAACCGCGCAGGTCTACATGCGAAGGAACAACTCTAGGACTCCAGGGCCCGGCGTGACCCTTGTCAATCCCGAACCCAACATGTGCCGGCCGGACCATTCCGATCCACATTTACACCTTGCGCCAGGAGCTGCATCTCACTGGATGGCACGATGCCATGGCAAGGCTGAATCATACTCCACATCCTTCGACGCACAGTTAGTTCTCAAACCAAACAAGTCAACCTACAAACACCTTCGCACACTGCATCGCATACACACCACATCGAACCCAGAACAATTAAAAGCAAACCAGACTTGAAGCTCACCAAGTTTGAGATTCCGGGTGCACTTTTCGCAATGCTGCACGCGCCGCGATCCAGATTTACAATCCGTGTGTGCCACCACTGAGACTCGATGAGATTCATCATTCCTCTGTGGCTTCTACCATCCGTGACAACCCATGTCCTGCCGACATGGTCGATTGTTTGGCTTCTATGTGCATGTGCATGTAATTTGGCTGCTGTCAGCCATAGAAGGAGAGGGTTGGAAAGCACCACGTGAGACTGCGAAGGATTTGCTCTTGCAGGATTAACCTTTTCCCAGCAACAGCCTCATGTCGACATGGAAAGTTACAATGGCCGAAAAGTGCTTCAGGTCACGATTCCGTGTCCTTGCGCTTCTTCTTTCCGGCCTTTTTGTCCTTCTTGCCTTTCTCTTTCTTGTTTTTCTTCTTCTTCTTCTTCTCCTTCTTGTCCTTCTTCTTGCGGGGAACATCTGTACCCTTGCCCTTTTTCTTCTTGGCCTTCTTCTTTTTGTCTTGCTTCGTCATGACTTGGATTCTCAAGTGCTCATCGTTCTTCTGGAATTTCCATTTCTGGTAGATATGGTCAGGGAGCTCCCGGGCCTCACCCCTCAACATGTATCTCGTGTCCATGTCGTAGCCGTCTTTGGGACCACCCCAACCTCCCCCATCCCAGCTGGGCCGCATGTCTGGCTTCCCCACGTAGACGGCGGCTTCAGCTGCTCTCTCTTTCTCCTCCTCTTGTTTTCTCAAAACCGCCTCACGTTCAAGCCTCTGCCTTTCGTGGCTTGGAATCATAGTTTCCAAGTGGCCCCACACGCCGTGCTCTTCCTCTGCCTTCTCGTTTTCGCTCGGCTCTTCTTGCTTGCCGTCCTTGCCGTCCTCAACGGCAGCTCCAGTCTGACCATCGTCAGAACTGGCTTCTGCATCCGAGACCTCGGACGAGGAACTCGATGCGGACGACATCAGCAAACGGCTGGAAGCAAACTCGTGAAAGGAGTGTCGTTGTGATTGCTTCCTGCTTTCACGACACATAAGTTGGTGGTCTGCTCTCGATGTTGTACGTGGCCGTGGGATCACTTCTAGCTCCAGTTGTGGCACGATTACGGGTGGGAAAAAACATAGGAAATCCTTCCAGCTCTCTGTGCTATGCTTGCCCAGTCTGTCACGTCATAGGCTCAACGGCTGCGACCACAAAAGCACAAGCTGAAAACTGCAGGAGGCCGAGGCACTCGAGCTCTCGACACACGCGGGCTCAGCTATTCAATTTCCCTACACGTGCTCGTGCCTCGCAAGCTCTGGGCTACATGATATGTGATCGCTTGTGAAGGGGTCCCTAGTGAAGCAGCGGAGACACAGAGACAGAGACAGAGGGAGAGACAGAGGGACGGAGGGAGGGAGGGAAGTTCCAACGTCTTTAAGCTGGTGCCTTGCTGCGCCTCTTCCGGGCTTAGCTCTTCGACTTCGAGGCGCCAGGGAAAGCCTCGGATCAGCGAATCTGAACCGGTGATTACTGATACTGGGAGACGCGATTTAGGAATATCGTGGAAAACTAGGCAGCACCGGCAACATGGTCTTCCAGCTAGCCCTGGAATCAATCAACTTACCTGCCGGATAAAGCGGAGAATAGCATCCTGCTCATGGACTTCGGCTTACCCCTAAACCTGGAAGATGATGACTCTCTCTCTCTCTCTGTGTTCATCTTTGCAACTCGTGCAACATGAATGCACGAAAATGTCGTCTGTGAGACAGAGCTGAGTTGTACCAGCAATTCACAGCCTTGCCGCTTCTGGCTGGGCAACCTTTCCTGAAATGATGGAGTTTCTGCATGCATGGAAGCCCTGGTTTAAACTTCGCCACGGACTGCTCAGAAGCTTCAAGGTTTTGTCTTGCCAAAAGCCGTCAGATGCCTGACGGCCATCGAAAGCTCTTACGCGCACATGTACGGGATCCACGATGCACCTCGGACTTACATCTTTTTTGTGAAATGCAGGTTCCTGGTCGTCAAGTGCGCAGCCTTGTAAAAATGCAATGTCATCGCTGCAAAGCACCTCGACAAGCCAAGGGCGTGCATGAAATCTAGCTGCACACGAAACCACAGCAGCATTCCAAATGTGCTCTGCAAACACTTCCTCTGATTGCATGCAGGCATCCATGCCATTGTAACAGCACCCACATGAAGTCGCAAAGTATCTCTGCTACACTGCTGCGTCCCGAAAGTCCACGACGCCTGCATTACTTAGTGAAACTTGGCGATGCAGAGGCATGCATCTACCCCGAAACCTTTGTCTTTGTCAAAGTTCAAAGTTACAGTTACGTTGCCACATCTTCAGCGATCGGAGCAGAAGACCCAGCCGTCTGCGCTGCGAATTCAATCCTAACAGAGCCTGTCCCTGCTGCAACTTCGCAACGGCCACATCCTGTTGGATGAAGACACTATCAAAAGCTCTTGACAGCCAGCATCATTCAGACAATGCTCAAGTCTAGACCTGAACGGAAGGGCAGCATATGAGATGCATCGGCGTCACCGGTGCGATTTCCGAAACCTGCCTGAAATCACCACGGCCGGGTGTCTCTGACGGCGCTTGGGGGCGGCCCCCGTGCCGGCGTACCTTGTAACAACGCATGGGCATGGACCTCAGCCTGCAACCCCGGAGGGAAATCCAGAAAAACGAGCAGCTTTGAAACACAAGGCCGTAACCCCCGTAACCCGACGGAATTCTAGTTGAATGCAGGCACTGCGCCCAACGCGGAATCCCCAAGGCATCAGGCAAGAGTCCTATAAGGTGACATTCCAAGATTCCCAATCATGAACGATCACATGCTCATCCAAGCCCCAACGCATACCAACCTCCGGCAGTGAAACGATGTGAAATGCCCCAGGTGCCTGCGGGCCGAGACTCGCCCGAGGGCTTCCCCGGAGATGCCTGAGCGGGCACCTGGTCGAGGGATGCGCATCGGATTGCAGAAGAAGAGCCGTGCAATTTGGAAGCACACATACCTACGATTGGCGTATGCAAGATAACGCAACGGCATGCTAGCGCATGTATGAAACACTGGCTCGTGCATTGCGACCTTACGTTTACCAAAACACTGATACCAAAAACCTCTGCACATCTGACCAGACATTCAAGCAAAAAATGTGCCCCTGCCAGGTGTGTATTGTCTTACAGATTTTGGGATACTTGGCAGTACACACTCAGGCCATTGTATGTAAGGATTTCACACCCCTTGCATCTTTTCGGAAAGACAGATTCCGAAAGGTGGCTTTTCAGAGACTGATGCAAGGCCGACCATCAGAACAGAAAGTGATTAATAAATATACACAGTAATAGCAAGCAACCCAAAGCATGCTTCCGGCAACCAGCCTGGGCTCGGCCTCGACAGACACAGGGCTGCTGCTGTTTCAACTATTTGGGTTGAGGGCTTGCGTATGCTTGCGTTTCGGCGCTCACTTTCGGACATCGAGAAATCGAAAGTCCATCTCACGAGGTCAGGAGGGAAACCATGAAACTATACTAATCGGGTTTGCGTTTAAAGGTTGAAGATTTTGCTGTTACGCACTTGAAGTTGCCACTCTGGGGATTTAGGGCTTTTGGCATCCGCGTCGAAAGGTACAGCAGGCACCGCGAATTCAGGGTTGTGAACTCTCGCAACTCGTGCACTCCATGCGAGGCTGCTTGAGTCGCCTTCATGCCAAAGTCAAACTCGACTCATACTTTCGTCAGCAGCGAGCCGTTTACACGGCAGCAGCAGTACGCAGTTGCGATTCCCTGCAATCTGCATGACCTGTCGCATTCACAAATATTATGTGTTCTGGGCCCTGTGTTCCAAGCGCGCGTTTGCCACAGTGCTGCGGGCAGCTGTGGTCAGTTCAGCGAGGTAGCAACCCTGTGTCTTAGACTCAAACTTTCTAGGCCTGAAGCTGAAAACTTATCCGTTGAAGTTCTTGGCCCGTCCACGTGAACCCTAAATCCCCACACAAGGCAACCCGAGTGCTGCTCTTGAGCAATGATTCCTGTGACTGCCAGCAGGGATATCCCACATAAACCCCCTTATTAGCTTATAATGAAGCCCAACAATGTAGGCATATTGTCCTTGCAAAATGTGTATGCGCATGTCCCTTTGCGGGCCCCGAATTTCAAGCTTCCGAGGTGGAGGATGTCTCAAACAGCGGTCACTTCAAGGAAAAGCGCCAAATTCGTGGGAACCCCGAACGAGGTGAACAACAAGACTCGCAGCAGCCAAGCGGCAAACTGGGATGTGCCGGGCTGCCTGGTTTTCGCCAAATTTCCGGCCGCAGTGTGGGCAAGGGATACGGCCATCGAGGCCCTCGGTACCGAGGCCGATGCGTGTGACGGGAGAGAGCGCTCTCCGAACAGCCCCAGCAACAAGGATACACTGAGAGACGCATCCAACTTAACTTGAGTTCTCAGAGGTCTGACGTCAAACTTGCCTACTCAAGGCTTTTGGCGGCCGTCTGCTCTTGATGACTACCCCGCTCTTTGCAAAACCACAACGAGCAGGATCGTGCTTGTTGTTTCGTCATCAGCATCATGACGTTCACAATCATTGTCACTAGTGCCGTCATTTCGGCATGGCATCAAACCCCAAGAACGTTAAATTTGTGTCGGCTGCCGAGGGGCCGCGGCCTCGCCCGAAGTAGGGCCAAGGAATCGATCCCGGGCGTGGTCTGAGCAGGAGAAAATTCTTGAAGCTACGGTAAGCATAACACAAGCATGGTCTTCAGATCATGACAGAAGGAAACATGTTTGATCAGTCCGTGTGTCTGTGTCTCTGTTTGCGTGTCTGTGTCTGTTCTGTGTGTCTGCCTCTGAGTCTGTGCGGGCGGGTGCTAGGAGGGAGGGAAGGAGGGAAAGAGGGTGGGCGCGCGCACACGCGCATGCGACTACGTGTGCAGGAGTGCATGTGTCTGCACCTGTGCGTGTGCGTGTGTGCGTGTGTGTGTGTGTGTGTGTGCGTCTGTGTCTGTGTCTGTGTCTGTGTCTGTGTCTGTGTCTGTGTCTGTGTCTGTGTCTCTGTCTCTGTCTCTGTCTCTGTCTCTGTCTCTGTCTCTGTCTCTGTCTCTGTCTGTGTCTGTGTCTGTGTCTGTGTCTGTGTCTGTCTCTGTCTCTGTCTCTGTCTCTGTGTCTGTGTCTGTGTCTGTGTCTGTGTCTGTGTCTGTGTCTGTGTCTGTGTCTGTGTCTGTGTCTGTGTCTGTGTCTGTGTCTGTGTGTGTCTGCGCTGTGTCTGTGTCTGTGTCTGTGTCTGTGTCTGTGTCTCTGTCTGTCTGTCTGTCTGTCTGTTTGCTTTGCTCTGGGGCAAGGAGAAAGGACAGTCCCCTTTCCCCGCTCGCGTGAGCAGCCCCGTCCACCATTTTGGGTGACGCTGTCTGTCTGTCTGTCTCTGTCTGTCTCTGTCTGTCTGTCTCTGTCTGTCTGTCTCTGTCTGTCTGTCTCTGTCTGTCTGTCTCTGTCTGTCTGTCTCTGTCTGTCTGTCTCTGTCTGTCTGTCTCTGTCTGTCTGTCTCTGTCTGTCTGTCTCTGTCTGTCTGTCTCTGTCTGTCTGTCTGTCTCTGTCTGTCTGTCTGTCTGTCGGTCGGTCGGTCGGTCGGTCGGTCGGCCGGCCTGCCTGCCTGCCTGCCTGGCTGGCTGGCTGGCTGGCTGTCTGTCTGTCTGTCTGTCTCTGTGTGTGTGTGTGTCTGTGTGTGTGTGTGGGTGTGTGTGTGTGTGTGTCTGTGTGTGTGTGGGTGTGTGTGTGTGTCTGTGTCTGTGTCTGTCTGTATGTATGTATGCCTGTCTGTCTGTGTGAAAATAACACGTTATCCTTCCCCAGAGACTTTGCCAACACCCTGCTGGCTCAAGACACACTTTGCCGTGCAGAGAGAAAGTCGTCTCTGAACTTCAGGGTTTACTTTGCGTCGCAGTTGAGTGAGCTTGCATAGCTACTACTTTTGGGTAGTTTGTTGTGCATTCTGGTACGTTGTACTTTCGCATGGTAGCGGAGCTGAAAGCTCCAAGGAACTTTGGATANTGCGTCGCAGTTGAGTGAGCTTGCATAGCTACTACTTTTGGGTAGTTTGTTGTGCATTCTGGTACGTTGTACTTTCGCATGGTAGCGGAGCTGAAAGCTCCAAGGAACTTTGGATAGAAAATGGCGATAGGAGGTGAAGGCGACTTTGCAGGAAAGCTTCGGCTTCCCTTATCTGAGACTTTTAGCGGCAATCCTGCCGACTGGGAGGAATGGTCATGGAACTTTAAGGCCTGCATTTCGATGTTCGAAACAGGTGCTGTAACTTTGATGGATCGAGCCGAACTTCGTGCCGATGAATTCCTCGATGAACATTTGCAGGTGACTTTGGACACCGGTGATGTTGATGCAGAACAGACCGCGAACCGAGTACTTGTCTCCCGGAAGTTACATTACCTAATTTCGCAACTTGTGAAAGATTCGGCGAAACTTATAGTTCGACAGAATGAAGACAGCAACGGCTTTGAGACTTGGAGGAGACTTTACAAGAAGTTCNTACCTAATTTCGCAACTTGTGAAAGATTCGGCGAAACTTATAGTTCGACAGAATGAAGACAGCAACGGCTTTGAGACTTGGAGGAGACTTTACAAGAAGTTCTCGCTGCCAGGAGCTACTCGGAGCACGTCACTGTTGATGCAGCTTCTGGACTTCAAGTTCAACCCAGCAACCTTTGAGCAAGACTTTAACGTTTGGGAAACGATCGAGACCAGGTACGAACGACAGCCAGGCAACCTTTGCCTGACGGTGTACTTGTAGCAACTTTGCTGAACAAGACAACAGGAGCTTTGCAACAACACTTGAGGCTGAATGCTCGAACTTTGCAAACTTATGCACAGGTGCGCGAGGTTATCCTTGAGTACCATAGATCTAGACTTTTGATGAACCCGGTTGCGCAGACTTCGGCAAGCAACTTTTCAAGGCGGAGCCTCGGCTCCCATGGACATTGGTGCTTTAGAAGCAGCTCTGTGGAAAGGAAAAGGAAAAGGACAGAACGGAAAAGGAAAAGGAATTGGAAAAGGAAAAGGAAAGGACTTTTCGAAGTCGTCTGGAAAAGGGAATCAGCATTGGAACTTTATGAGAGGAAAAGGAAAGGGGAAAGGAAAAGGAAAGCCAACTTCTAGCTCTACTTCGGTTTGCTGGTCGTGTGGTAAGACAGGAGACTTTGCAAGCAACTGCCCGAGTCACCGTGTTTCTGCGGTTGAAGGAGAAGAACTTTACCCGTCGGATGATGCAGGAGAGTGGTCTCACTTTGGTGAGGACGACTGGACCGATTGGGCGATCAACGCGGTAACCGAACTTTACAACGACACAAGCAGTTGGGATCAGACTTGGGATGATCAACTTTGGTCTTGGGACACTCGGTCCTGGGATGCTTCTTGGGATCCTTGGGGTTGGTCTTCGGACTTTACTTCGGACGTTTGGCCTACGGCCTACGACTTCGGAGGCCGCTCCTTCGGCGAAGGCCGAAACTTTGGCGAAGCCTAGGGAAGAGGCTTCTTCTTCGAGTGGTGCGGCAACTTTGCCCGTGTCAGCTGTGACCTTGGAAGGACCACCAGGACTTTCGGCCCCCAAAGCCAAGCCTAAAGCTAAGGCGAGCATCAGCCCGAGCACTTTGCTCATGTCGGCTGTTGTTCTGGGCAACTTTGGTTTCGGGAACACTTTCAGAGTTGATGGGATGACAGATGGAGTTGTAGACTTCAGCTTTGGTGGTTTCAGAGAGTGTGAAAACTTTGAGCCGACGGCCTACATGGCCCCACTTGAGACTTTCTCCTTGAATGGTCGCACGGATGAGAACCAACGACTTTTCAGTGTTGGTGATCTCGGTGACTTTCAAGGATGTTGCTTTGGAGGAGCATTTGATTGCTTCTACTTTGGAGGATTCAGAGCCTTGGATATTTTTCGACTCGGGTGCTGCGACCCACTGTTGTCCGAAGGGCTTTGCTTCTGAGCGCCCACTTTTGCCACTCACAGGGAAGGCTCCACCTTTGCGGAGCATTTCGGGTCAGTCTTTGACGGTCTATGGACGTAGACTTGTGAAGGTTGACTTTGAGGGTCAGCCCTGCTTCTTGCACTTTTACGTCTGCGACGTTCCCTACTGTGTGGTTTCGGTTGGCAGACTTTTGAGGTCAGGATTTGATGTGAACCTTTCTTCTAAGAAGCCGAACACTTTGGAAACCCCGGATGGACACAAGGTGCCCATCACTAGGCATGGTTCACTTCTTTTCTTNGAACCTTTCTTCTAAGAAGCCGAACACTTTGGAAACCCCGGATGGACACAAGGTGCCCATCACTAGGCATGGTTCACTTCTTTTCTTGAGGCCCACTTTGGCACCTTTCAACAAGGAAGCGTTTGAGGTAGTGTGTAACACTTTTCACACACAGAGTGCTCAAGGTACCATTGTGGCCCCTGTGTTTCGACCTTTGGTTCAATACCACGTTGATAAATGGGAGCTCTCGGGTAACACTTTGACCCGCATACACAAAAGAGCGAGAGCTACTTTCTTTTCTCCCGAAGGGACTAAGGATCGCCCCGTAGACCTGAAAGACCTTGCAGATGAACGCGTAACCTACTTTGAGTACGCAGACGGCAGAAAAGAGACTTTCACCGACAACTGGCGTAAAACAGAAAACCCGAAAGGACCTTCTCCTGAATGCTTTGTTGGCAAGACTGTTTTTAAACTTTCCTCCAAACCCACTGGCCGTAAGCTGGTTGGCAAGCAGACAACTTTACCTCAACCAGTACCTTTGCGACAACCTGTCCCGCAGCAACAACTTCAGCAACAAGCCAGAGGCCCCACAACCACTTTTCAAGCAACCAACAAAAGGCCTCAAGGAGCACACTTTTCGTCTGCGCTTGGCGCAGACCTCTTCATACGACGGAACACGAAGCTAAGGTGAAGCATCTTTTGAAGTACTTGGCAGGAACCAGACACTTTTCGCAGAAACTTCAACCTACACTTTCACTTTCTCCACAGCACAAAGCAAAAGATGTCAACATTTATGTTGATAGTGATTGGGCCGGGTGCCACGACACCCGCAGATCCACTTCAGGAGTTTCCCTCTTTGCGCTCGGTGCGAATATACTTTCACGCAGCAGGACCCAGGCCACTGTGGCCCTCTCGAGCGGAGAGGCTGAACTTTATGCGATTGGGTCTGGGGCCGAGGACGCACTTTTTGTGAGATCCCTGGTTGAGGAGTCCAAGATTTTTCAGAAGGCTAACCTTTGTGTTTTTACCGATAGTAATGTTGGTAAGAGCATAGCCTCATGTTTTGGCGCTAGCCGCAAAACGAAGCATGTTGAGCTTCGCTTTCTTTAAGTTCAGGAACTTGTTGCGTCAGGCATGGTGCGCATAAAGAAAGTTTTTGGCACCTTGAACCAATATACTTACTAAGTACATCGCAAAGGAAACTTTGCACCGCCATCTTCCGACTTTTGGGTTTGAGGTTTAGCCACCCACTTTTAACCAGAAGATCCCAGACGAGAAAGAAGAGGACTTTGAGAGTTGAGAGAACCACGTTCTTGCGGACATGTACTTTTCATGCTTGTGCGGAGATGTACTTTTGCTTGCATGTGCAGTTCGACATGTCTTCGACTTTCGCTCGTCTTAGGAATTTTTCGATTTTCCGGAACCAACTTTGAAGATGAGTTTTTCAGTTTTTCGTTTTCTCTTACCGTCAAGCCATGATGGTGGCTGACTTTTCGGTGCGAGCGCACCGTTTTTTAATGTACATATCCTCACTTGACTTTCCGTTCAGGGTGTTCGGGTTTTGTCGTGGGTTTGCTTTTAAATTTAACTTTGCACCTTTCGCCGCAACCGCTTGTCACTCGGACTTTGGTCGCTCGCTCGCTCGGCATGCCATGGTCTGTCTGACTTTGTGTTGCATTGCAAACTTTTCTGCATCAGCGCTTGAGACTTTGGTGATGGCGCAACAGCAGCTCACTTTTTGCCGCACCACAGCCCTGATGGCGCCAAAGATTTTGCCTAGACCGAAGGCCGGCACTTTGCCGCCGTCGATCCAAAGGCCGACTGTTGGCAATGGCCTGGCACCTGGGGACTTTGTTCCCAACTTTAATTTTAGCTGTTATTCCTACTGGATATCGGTTGAACTTTTGGTTCAGCTTTTGTTCTCTGGAAGGCAGGCTGAGCAACTTTGGCCCCGGGCCAAGCCTTCAGGAACTTTGCGCCTGAGATCGTGCGAAGCATACTTTTCCCTGGCACCTCTCCGCCGACTTTGTCTTACACTCCGGGAGAACTTTGGCTGTTCCACAGAACAGTACACTTTTTCTTGAACAACATCCCGGAGAACGCCACTTTGCCTGGCCAGCCCACTTCTTGGGCACCCTTTTACTTTTGGATCACTTTGCCGGTGAGCACTTTGAGGGCTGCGTTGCACAGGGCCAACACCGAGTTTACTTTGGTGTGGTCGGAAGTTTGGGTGCTTTGGACAGCTGCCTCAACTTTGCACTTTCCCCAGGGAGCTCTGTACTTGTCTACAGCTTTCAACTTTCCATCACGGAACGACAAGGCGTTCGCTACAACTTTCAAGCGCATGAGCAACTTGTGACTTTTGGCTTTAGAGCGCCGATCACGTGGCTGGGAATGGTCCTCGGAAGCGGACTTTGCAGGCTGTGGAACAGTTGTTGGGCTGAACCACTTTGTGCATCCTTATTGGCTATGCGATAATCTGAACCAATACTTTGCAGATGCGAGCTGCCAGCACCTTCGCATATGCCACTTGCCGGCGCAAGAGACTTTATTATATCATGTGGTGAACCGTTTTGACGTTGATGGCGTTGTACCTGTGGAAGGACTTTTGAACAATGTCGGGCAACGCCGGGACCGACTTTGATCGAAAAGCGACTTTTCGCCACTGGTGTGGTTGGGCTTTGGGCCAACTTTAGCTGATCGCTGCACTTTACTGTGCCGATCCCACGCTGTACTTTGATGTACCGTGGAGTCGCCCACGTTACAAGCAACTTTTGGGCACAACGACGTTGGCAGCTGCACTTGATGGGCCTACCACTTTTCTCCAGCACTTCTTCGAGCCTTTATTGCAACTTTTGTGCCGTAGACATGAGGTACGTTGCTGACGGCCGCAAAGCAGCAAAACTTTTCAGCACTTTGCGCTTTCTCCCGAACATCCCTGAAGCACACTTTTGATTCTTATATTTCTTCTACGTGTTATACTTCTGAGACGTAAGTACAGTACTTTAGTCTCAAGGAGGCGTGTGAAAAAAAAAACGTTATCCTTCCCCAGAGAGTTTGCCAACACCCTGTTGGCTCAAGACACACTTTGCTGTGCAGGAAGAAAGGCGCCTCTGAACTTCAGGGTTTACTTTGCGTCGCAGTTGAGGGAGCTACTACTTTTGGGTAGTTTGTTGTGCATTCTGGTACGTTGTACTTTCGCAGTCTGTCTGTCCGTCCGTCCGTCCGTGCGTGCGTGCGTGTGCGGGCGGNTGCGGTCGTGTGGGCGTGCGGGTGTGATCGGGTGTGCGGGCGTGCGGGCGTGCGGGCGGGCGGGCGCGCGGGCATGCGTACATGCAATTGCATGAATATTGACGCATTCATGGGTAGGTTTACGTGGTCTTCTTCATCGCTATTGTTCCATCCATTCGGTTCACTCATTTTTATTTGCTTGTGGCAGGCCTTCTGCGTATTGAGTAGAACAGGGTTTCATTCCACATCATCTACATGCCATGTGCACAGCAAGCATATCGGAATACACGAGAATGAGTATGAATTACCAGGGTTGCCAACTAGGGCTCGAAACAGGGATCCCGACAGTAAGGCCCTCAAGACTGTACCCAGCATACAGGGTACACAACAATTTTTAGGGAACAGAGTACAGCATCTTGCAGATCGCCTCAGGTGTGCGACAGCATTGTAAGCATCCCTTGGAACCAAGTAACAGCTGCGCCGCGCAGCACGCATGGCGAGTCGCAGTGCACGGCTCTGCTGCCGCCAGTTGTTCACCAGTTTCACCTGCCAGCTCTGACCAATCACGCCGAAAAACTCGTTGTCATACAACCTGGTTTCGCGCCTACAACGGGTGTCCAGCACACGACCGGGTCTGGGCCGTCGGAGCTGTCAAAGAATTCACGAAAGATTGCGGAACCGAAGAGGTGCGGGCTGGGATGCTGCGGATGCTGTGGTGAAGGTGGGGGCGGCAAGCACAGCTGGAAAGCACCAATGCCCGAGGTTCCGCCATCCTGCTTCAGATGCCTTCAGATGCCTTCAGCCTGCAATAGCCTGCACCTGTCCTCGGCTTTACGCATGGCCTCTCTGATGCGGGCTCTCCGTCGAAGAGCTCCGGGAGGCATGCGCTGGCGTTGGGCATCGAAGGCCTGAGGGCCAGAGAACGCCAAACAAAAAAAGAGAGGCGGAACATGCAGATAAGACGGAACAAGCACGACGGACAGTCAGAAGAACGAAAAGGAGGCGAAGAGATAAATGCATACACTTTGGGGCAGAACAGGTCATCATGTTGCGGATTGTAGCACTCTTAGACAGCGCGGGACATGATGCCATTGTTCCCACAAGGCTTTCATCGCAGTATAATATGAAACGACGACATAGTGGCCTGATGTGGCTGAGGTGGTGGTGGGAACGGGTGAGCTGAGAATCTGAGAAGCATGGTATCCCGCATGGCCATACTAACGGAATGCCCATCCATCGCTCGGTCTTTCGTCGCCTTCCGCTGCTTGCCGAACACGTTGACGCAGACACGCGCATGTGTGGCCAAAGCCTCCTCTCGGAACCTCAGGAACAGATTGTTATCGATTGTCATTGTCGCTTCCGCACCGTCGTCGTCATGCTGGCGCGACACATCGCGAAGCCACAGGCCAACTGCCTACTGAGCTACTGCAGGTGCTATTACTTTGCGAGCGGCTTCCGGCCACAGTGGGGGCACGGTATCGTCGGGGCATCTTTCTCCACTCGGGCCGCATAGGCGCGCATGAGGACACCGTCCGTCGCCCGCCAAGCCTGCAGACAGAGAAACCCAGCAGCATCCAGCCAGCAGCGCAGAAGCGATGATCCCTCAACTTGCCTCCTTCGACTGCCAGTCCAGGCTCTGCACAGGGCCGTTCCGTCGAGGCCGCCGGCGGGGCAAGGGCTGCAAGGGCTGCGGACCTAGATCTGCGCGATCCGCAGACTCGACTACTCAACTCACACCCTGCAGCCTTCGCAATGCCTCCACTTTGGCAGGCGCTTGTGGGACGCAGATGTCCATCTTGAGAACAGCCGTCCAAGGCACAAGCACCAAGCTGAGGTCGGTACTCGAAGATCGCCCCTGCTTCTTCGAGGGCGCGTTCGAGGGGGTGGAGTCTGCTTGCTCTGCAGAAGCCTGACAAGCGCACCAACCTTCTGAAGCCATGTAAGTCTCAGCTCTGCCAGACACATGCACTTGAGAGGCTCTTCGAAGGCCATCGAGGCAAGTCGGTGGTTCCAATCCAGACCACCACTTCCGTTCGCTGCTCAGCCCGTACTTTCAACACGCAGGCTTGAGGTCTAGAGTGAGGGCATGATCACGCTCCCTGGGTTGTGCAGCATCTCGCGGCCCTGCGTTCAAGAAACCGGACCCAGACCATGAAGTCCGAAACGGTGGAACCCACACCCTCCGGCGGGGCCCTCCCAGCTCTAGCTGCAAGCGGGCAACTGCTGCCATCAGCCGCTGTGTACGCGGCAGCGGCGGCAAAGAAACTCCGCGCTGCTGTGGCTGCCGCAGTGGTGGGGGCGGCGGCTGCTGCGGTTGTTGCTGTAGCTGCTGTTGCTGCGAAGGAGCGCCTCGACAGACGTGATCTTCTGAGGTTCTGCACTAGGATGCACTAGGTCCTGAGGTTGGGGAGCTATGCGAGTCCGCTAAGCACTACTCCACCGCCACACAAAGTTTACGGGAGACTCAGTCGCGCTCATTTTCAATGGACGGCCTAGCATTCTCAGAGCTCGCTTGTTGTAGAGGTCTCAGGTGGTCTGATATCGATTCTGAAAGTAGTGTGATCGAGTCTCTTCCTGAGCCTCAGGCTCCCCATGGCGGCCACGAGCCGGGCACTCGCCGTGCCGCTTCTCCGGCTCTCTCGGTCTAGCTTGCTGAGAACCTCCCGCAGCTGTATGACAAGGCATGATCCACCAAAAGACACTCTGCAACTTCCTGTGCTGCCCCTGCCTCGGCCGTAAGCCGCGGCGCTGAGCCGGGAAGAGGTCCGGG
Organism: Symbiodinium sp. clade A Y106; assembly: GCA_003297005.1. Classification (NCBI taxonomy): domain Eukaryota; class Dinophyceae; order Suessiales; family Symbiodiniaceae; genus Symbiodinium; species Symbiodinium sp. clade A. The sequence goes on along the minus strand of BGNK01001242.1, from coordinate 130,564 downwards.
TGCCAGCGGTGGAAGGCCTCTCTCCCGGTTTGTGCTCCCGGCTGCTTAACTATTTCACTGAAGAATCGATATGACTAGGTCTGGGCAGTCAATCAGCAGTCCTGCGATTGCATCAGTTTCGTCGCTGCCGGCGCCCTCTGCTTTGAACTTCGCGCAAAAGTACAGGTTTCTGTGTTCATTTACATTCTGCCAGGTTATTCTTGCTTGAGTTCAGAGTCTGAACTTGCCCACATTGCACCGAGCTTTGAAGGTCGGTAAGTGATTGGATTTGAAGCTCCAGAACTGCATACCGCCGTACAGGCGAGGACGCACGTGCCTTCCAAACTCGTCGCTTGCAGAGGGGCACTCGGACCATTCAACTTCAACACCCCCTGCTTCCAGCGAAGAGCGGTGCTCTGCAGGCGCCGCACATGCGAGCAATTGCCGCACGAACGCAAAGTATCGTGACCCGCTGGAGGAACCCTCATGAAGTTACCACACTTGACCATGCCAATATGATTCCTTGCACCCTTATGTGGGGAACTGCATGTCAAAATGTTGCGTACCGTATTCTGCAGTCAGAACATCTGTTTTCAAAAACTGCCTTGACGCAGCTTCTGGCCATCGCTGGGAGGCGAAGCGCGACTTGCTTGCAGTGTGCCTTCAATGTTTTCTTGGACTGCAGAAGGGCAGAACCTCTATCTTGCCTTGATAATCAATGACGACCTGCCATTGCTCTTGAGTAAAACCTTGCAAGGTAATGGCTGGTCTACAAATATTTACAGATACAGCTACTGCCAAAGTCTCTGCAGCCGCTTGCCTGGTTTTGACTCCGAATTGGTCCAGGGGTGTAGTAGGAGAAGCAGGATCAGTAGGAGAGCCTATCTTCCACACGAGTCTTGCGCCCGGTTGCCGCTGGCCCGGCTGCCAGTGCCGCTGCGCGTGCTCAGCCGCGACAGGCCTGCTGGGGCGTACAACGGCCATGGATTGCTGCTTTCGGCTTCGTGTCGGACTTAGCTTGGCCCAAAGCTCGCGTCTATGGCAGTGTAATTACTATTTTGCATGTCAGAATCCTCCAAGGCGTTTTAGGCTTCGGGTGAGGAGGCCAGCAAAAGCCAGCGCCCAACTCAACAGTGCCTGAAGCACGCTGGGAGCTGTGCTTGTGGGAAACACAGCTCATCCCGCTTGCCGACCCAGGGCTGCTCCAGGCATCGGCTTGCAAACAGCTGCTGTACAGCTTGAGCTAGTCGCACATTCACTGGTGTTGCATGCTTAAACACTGCATACTCCAGTCGTCGTGGAATTCATGGAGAAGAACAAGATCTCAAAACACAGCGCTAGGGCTTCCTTGTTGCTTCATCGAGCCACGTTGTCAATGCCTGAAGCCAAACGGAATCGAGCAAAAGAGCAGCTACAAGTAAGGCTCTACTTCGCCAACTCTCCTCTCGTGGACCGAAGAATCCAGGCCCAAACTGCCTTCTGAGTTTCGACCCTCACACTCTCGCAAAGCAGGACTTCACGACATCAGGTGCCGCTGCTCCAGCAACAGAATGTGTAAAAAGCCTAAGACCGCATCAAGAGCAGCACTGGAGAAATCGCAACCAGGGGCCGTGCCCTCGAGATTCACGAAGTGGGAGGGCATGGCACCAGCCCTACCTTTCCAGCGAGGCTGGAAGTCAGTTCTCGATGGCTGCATTTTGCGGAGGGTGGGAGATGGGTCATCTCACACTGCTGTCGAAGACAAGGCACCTAGGCTCGTCTCCAGCATCAGGTTCCCATTGCCTCCGGGCCTGACCAGGTTGTGCCACCAGCTCACTACTGAAGCTCTGTAAACTATCTGCGGCCCGGGCCCCGTCCCGTACCAAACCACCTGACGACCCTGAGGCCGCTGGACCAGCTTGAGCTCTACCTGGGCAAGTGAACAACTTGCGCTGGGCCTCAAGTTGCAATAGAGCTTCATGGAGTTAGAGTTGGGACACTCACACCATCGCATACACTACATATGGGCATGATGTGGCAACTATGGCAACTAACAGTACATCAGCTCTGAACCCATCTGTTTCGCTCTTGGGGCTTTGGTCGCTTGGAAGAAGCTGAACCGTTCAAGGCCAAAGGAGCGTGCGGGGCTCGACGAAGGATGAGCTGATAACTGAGAAAGTCTGTACGTACCTACACTGCCTGAACCAATGAAGGAATGCATGCAGGCATGCATGGATGAATGAAGTTGAATAGAATCAACCGATGCAGGTGGTGCACGAAATGAACGCATTGAATAGAGGAAGGGACGAGGAATGGACGAATGAGTGGGTCAGTGAACGAACGAACGAATGAGTGACTGAGTGACTGAGTGACTGAGTCAGCGAGTGAGTTAACCAACCTTGAGAATTAGGGCTTAGGCGTAATTAGGCCGCAGGAAACAGGAACCTGAGACGTTACACAAAGTCTTCTGCTGGACAGGGTCCTCTGTTAGCCAGGGTCTTCTGCTCGCCAAAAATGGCTCGGCTTGGCTTGGTTTGAACACCTGTCAAGCTCACTGAAAGCTATGAAAATCAACTGCAGCAATATAGATATGTAGAGACAGCGAGAGAGAAAAAAAAAATGTGCACGTACGAGAACACACACACATACATATATATATATGTATGTACAGTGAGGTATACATATAAGCATACATGTTAATATATATATATATGTGTGTGTGTGTATATATATGTACATATATATATATATGTGTTTGTATATATATAAGTATGTATGTATGTATGTATGTTACATACATATACATATATATATATGTACATACGTACACGCATACACATACATATACAACTCTACCAGTATGACATACCACTTATTTGGGCCACAAACCCGCCTACCGCACCTGTCTATGGCGACGCATCCCGTCCACAAACCCACAGAACAGGCAGCAGCCGTTAACTCTATCGCACGGCAGACTGCACAGCACGCATATTTTGCTTGTTCTGCTTCCCAGCTCGCTGACCTGTCCTTCTTGCAGGCGAGGAGTCTAGAGGATGTGGACCCTCTTAGGGTTGCCATATTTCGCTCAGATTGGACTAGATGATTCACAGGAGGCTACCAGTATGGCCTCTCAGAGAGTCTTCGGAACGAGAGCACGCGGCGCGGCAGTCGTAGTATGCACAGAGCACCAGCACCACCAGAATCCTGGTCCAGGTGGTAGGGACTTCAAGCAACACCAAAATCAATTCCAAGTACTTAAGCCAGGCTCTTTACCCTGCTACTACAGAACAGAATCCTACAGAAGCTCCCCTTGACCAACACGACCAAGGAGCATGGCACAGCCAACTGCCGTCGACAGGACGGTGGTCAGTCGCTCCCTTGAGCTCTCAATCTGGAAGTAGAGATTGAGGATGCCTCCCAAACCCATTAAGCCGTAGAAGGTGTAGCTGATACTGCCGGAGCCCTTCACGGAAAGGGACGTCCGAATCTGCGGAATCTGGCGCACGCCATTCAGAAAAGCAGAGATGTATCCCAAGCCGCTTGCAACAAGCCGAATAGTCCAGGAGCAATCTGAAAGCAAGGACCAGAGAAGCAGGCCCCCGGTGCCGCAAAGCAACATTCCTACCTGAGCAAGCCAGGCCTTCCGAAACCAGCGCTTTTGGCCTTCTTCTCCAAAATGCGTGCACCAGGCATAGAGAGGAAAGAATAAGAGCCACTGAACCAGAACCTGGTAGAAGGCTAAGAGATTGGCCTGGCAAAGCCACCAATTCAATCTACAAGACTCTATTTGGGGAAACTTCAGCATCATCATATTCCAAGCAAGGCAAGTATAGGCTGCATTTGTCAGAAAGATAGTGGCTTGAGAAACGCCCTCGCAGCTGCTCTTTGACCAAATTTTCACATGTGCTGGAATTATGCTAACGGCCGTGCCCGTGACCAGGATGAAGCCGATGGCCACATTAATCGGGCGAGCCGCTTCCTCCTCAAAGTCATACTTGCACTGGTCCATGCTTTTTCTGATTCCCGGGAGGACGCTCCCGGGACCTAAAGAAGCCACATTTGCCAGCTACTGTCATGCACAGCTGTTATTTTCAATCCCCTGCCTTGTCAAAGTCGGAAGCGTTTCTACAAGTTGGTGCCATGCTTCTTTGTTTTCAGTGGCGAAACACTCTTGGGCCAGAGAAGGGCACGTCTTGGTCTAGGTTCACAGAGAGACGTCACCTCACTTCTACAGCCTTCGACAGACATCAAAGATCGAGGAGGACTCCAAAGGTCGGCCAAGGGCTGCACACGCACGCCGCATGGCAGCTCCGTGGTCAAGGTCCACAAGTCCCCCTGAAAGGCCAGGAGTTTTGGGTTTCACGGTCTTCAGGGCTTGAGCGCGATTGCCAAGCTTCAATGCTGCAAACAAGAAACCACCTTTCAAGCTGCAAGCCAAGTCTGGCTTGCGCTTCGCTCGAGCCTCACGGGCCTCACCTCCCTTGAGACGGTCTTTTGTCTGGTGCCTTGCACTGCATCAGGGCCGCATCTGCCAGGTTCCAACTGCCCAGGGCAGGTGCGGAGCCGCACACCTTACAGCAGCCGATTGCGACAGGACTCCGTCCGATTCGCGAGGTCCCATCGGTTGAAGGTTTGGAGCTTTGGGGCCGAACTTCAGTGTCAATACTGGGCAGACGGCCAATAGGTCTTCCCCGTAGCCAATCTTGGTGTGCGCCTCGACTGCCACAGTCAGGCTGATTTGCTCCAGCTGGGCAAGGGCGAAGGCAGGTTGTCTGAAACCCTGCACTCACATCTGGGCCCTGGAGCCCGGAGAGGAGCGCCGAAGAGTCTGTAACTGTAGCTAATTTCGCGACTGGCCTTGATTCGCACTGCGATGTGCGCAGCTTCGGCCATGCCTGGCGAATGCATGGGATTCGTCTGGCATTGGAGACGAAACCCTTGAACCTTATCACCCGGACCGCACCACACAATGTTGGCGTCTCCAGAGCCAGTCTGCAGGCATGGCCTGCGACGATGAAGTGGTGGATCGGCACGAAGGGCAACACAATCTAGCATTGAACTATGCCTGACTATGTGAAGTGGTTGCTGGACTCTTGCCTGCTGGAAGCGTCGTCGGGACTTTATGGCCCCAGTTCAATGTGCTGGTCCCTCAAGTTGCCTGTGGTTACTTTCCTTCCTGTCCGGGATCCTATGCATTCTCGCATTGCGCCTGAATGCTGCCTGCATGCTGTACAGCTTGAGCCGTGGGGCCGTGGGCATCGCGGCATGGTTCAGAATCATGAGTCACGAAGAGCACAAGAGGCCGTGCAACAGCAACAGGTCTTCAATCTGCTGGAAGCCTTTCTGGCCTGGTCCGCATGATCACGAGCCGAGTGCCTGGAACGCAGGACTCCCATAAAACCTCATCTCAAGCCCCCTCGATGACTTTGTACAAATCGGGCCTGCGATGGGCCTTGAAACCATTTTACGCTTGGCACTACTCACTCGTCCTGCGTGCACCTGGTTGCACACCCGCATCTCTAAGCAATGCCACATAGCGTGGTTGTGTTTTGATGACAGGAGCCTGGCGCACACCGCTAAGCACAATGCGCATCGTCTTCGGACTCACTGGTCCTCCAGCGTCGACTTAGTCCTGCACGATGCAGCACGACTCAGACGGCCGGTGCCAACAACTTTCATCCACCACCGCCCGCTTAACACCCACCATCACCCGCAATGTCCCACAAGCCCAGTTATCCGAACTCCTCCTGCATGCAGGACGCCCGGACCTTAGGAGTGACTCGCGAATTGGCTCGGCAAGCACGCAAAGGTAGCTCAGCTGGAAATTTCGAAAAGTTAAGCGTGGCACTCGGGTGTGCCGCGAGAGCCTCGACACTCGCTGGCCTTCACTCACTGCATTCACACTACACGTTCACGGTCTTCATATGATATTGCAAGCCGTGGTTCGGTCCGGCCTGATTGTTCGTCGGAGTCGGAGCCTTTCCGCTTACGCTTTGGCCTTGTCACAGCAGCCACGGTCAGCCATCCACGTGTCCACACCCACAACGTGTCTGCACCAAGTTGGCACGACCCATGCAAAAAGGAGTTCAGCGTCCGACGGGGGCTTCTTGTCGTCTTTAGCTATATCCTGAAAAACGGAGCAAACTACGTTCGATGCTTCTCCGACGGCATGTATGCAGCGCTCTAGGACACACAGGTTTCCGGGCGGCAACAACCAAAGCCAAGGCATCTTTTAATCTTTTGCCCGGGCTATCCACCTTTCTCCTCAGCCATGTGGGCTCTCTTCTCCCTCAGTTCCTTTCTCTCCTTCTGCCTGGAAGCAAGCTTCGCGCGCCGCTGCTTCCGGAAGTCTTGCTGCAGCTGGTCTGCGATCTGTGGTGGTGGGACAACCTTCACGAGGTTCCCCTCGTGATACAGCACTGAGACGGTGTGCCCGCACTGGAGCACATCGCCTGCCTCGCCAAGCTGCTCCATCGCCACCTCAACCTCGTTGTAGTCGGAATCTGCCAAGACAATCCTCGTGTCATCTTTGTACATTACTGGCATTGACACCCGCTCGCATTCCACCACCTGCAAAGCTTCGGTCTCTTTCATCTTCATCTCCCGTGCTTTCCGCGTTCTGAGCTCCCGGTAACGGATCTCGTAGGCTCCGTCAGCTGAGCGTCCATGGCCAGCAGGCTTCGAACTGCGCACCTCGCAGTAGATACCCTTTCGGAGGAAGACAGAGCCACGCTGGAGGTCGCAGGACGCGACGCGCAAGCTTGAGGAATGGCGGGGCCACAGTGCCATGACGCTAGCTGGGACGGGGGCCCCACGTGCCCGCAGCAGACGCAAGTTCATGGCGAGTGAGGACATCATTGCTACGGTAGTATGCCGGCCGATCGCAGTTGCAAACTCTCGAGGCTGACAACGCTAGTCTTGCGATCGCATATACATATCAAGACCCAGGCCATGTGCTTTAAGGTGAAACGAACACATGCACCGACAGAATACAGCGTCCAGCGCTAGGACTAGGTTTCTCAGCAAGGTTGACATTGAGCCACAAGGGCTGAGAGCCGGCTATCCGGGCTAGAGATGCCGAGGGTGCTTCTGTATCATCAGGCCCCAATCGCCATTTACCATTGGGAACTGTCCTATTCATAGAGCGAAGGAAGACGACCACTAGAGCCGAATCCGAAAGTTCAACATCACGACATGCTGCTGTCCTCGCTGCTGGCAGAGTCGGAGCTGAGCTTGAGAATCGGACGACGGGGTACGCCTGTCAACGGCCACTTGGGGATCTTGACGAGCTAGAAAAACGTGGGGGGCAAAAACGTGGCGTCGGCATCGGCTAGAACACAAGTGCTGGTCAGCTTGCAGGCTCGCACGTGTTGGACGGGTAGGCTTCACACTCCGAAACTCAAGGACCAGTGAACTTCTTGTGCCTGATCCTTACAAGACATCGGACCGACTGACACGGAATGTCTCTGCAAAAGACCGTGTAATTTGGATTTGAACCCCATCGCACGGCATGATTAGAGGGGTGATGATGCCTGTAGTGGAGGCTCGCGCAGCCGGCTTGGCGAAGGTCAACGCCGAGCCATCTTGCCTAGTGGCCACTTAGAGCTTGGCGGAGCAGTTAAATATTGTTCCACCGTGCACGCACTGTTCGTTGTGCTCTCGTTCCCTGGCTGTCGTCCTCTCCAGCTACTGATAACCCCGTAGCAGAAAAACGGAAGACAAACTCAATGTCACACGTGCAGTCCCTCTTGGCACGGCCTTCCCGGCCCCACAGCAGGAGCCTTGCTGGCGAATGCGGGCGCAGCATGGTGTATCATGCTAAAGTGCAGTGGACCAGTTTCCATACATCACTGGAAACTATGAATACACATAAATACAACTAAATGAATACAGTACAATATGTATACATATATATAATATATATATATATATATATGTCTATATATATCTATATATATCTATATATATATATATATATACATTTCTCACGCAGGATGTTTTCAACCCGAAGAGGCTGGGAGCACTCTGAGTTGGCGGAACATACGAGTTCACCAAAGGAGGGGGCCGGGCCCCAAAATGTACACGCCTCATGTTCTCGTCCGTGGACGTCTCTCCCGTAGGAGGAGCTGCACGTTTTTGTGCAGGGCGGCGGTGGTGGCGGCGAGCCCAAATCACTCGCACCGAAAACGGATGAGAAAGGCACGTGGCTACTACACTCCGCTGCTCCGGCTCCAGCACCATTTGTGATAAGGTGCCCCGCCCTATCCAGTGGGACATCTTCATCCCTGACCGCCGTGAACATGCCTCGGTCGTAACCGGCCTTCACAATCTTGTACCACTCATCATCAGTGGCCCGAACACGTGACCCCCTATGCCGCTCAGGGAGCTCAGTCTCTGGGAGGAGGAACGCCCTGGGATCCTGGATCGCATCCTTGAGCTCCTCAGGCAGGCAGTCCTGCAAGTTGACCACTGCCGCGGAGTTTGGCGAAGGCCGCGCCATGATCACATTGCTGGCATCAAGGTCCATCATGTGGTCGATGGGCTGGCCAGCCTAATCAAACGTTTTTGACTTTATCTTTTTCACAGCCTCGGCGGCGGGCCCCACCTTGGTGGCTTTGTGGATCAGGGGGTCCACTTGACCACCGATGCTCGTCAGGACCCGAAGCTGTGTCTGGCCGAGTGCCCTGTGACCATCGGCACACAGACAGGCTTTGACCAGGCGGCGCAGTACAAGTAGTTCAGGATGATAAGGACCGCCCTGACCCAGTGGATGTTGTCCTTGGTGATTCCCTTGAGGCCCGGCGTCACCAAGCCCGGGTGCAGCGGCAACACGTCACCGTGATGTCCCGAGCTCGCTTCGCGCGGCGGGGGGGCTGTCCTTGCCTTTGCCTGGCTTCCCTTTCCTCGGCTCCTTCCCGCCTTGGGGATCCCCTTTGCGATTCTTTGCGTCGCCCTTCGGTTGCCGCCTCTGCAGCTTCCTCATTCGAGCTCCCCGGCCCACTCTTTTGAGGCCATCACGGCCTCGTCTCGCTCCAGGAGACTGGGCCCTTCGGGACAGTTCCAGAGCTTTCAGCCTTTGGGCCACCGTGTCCGCGACCGAGTGGGAGCGACCTACTGCGATCTGGTCCCACACTGTCGCCAGCGTTTTCATTTCTCTCAAGCCTCATTGGGAACTGCTTCGGCGCGAGGACGGTGAGAACCCAGTTGGTCGCGACGGGCGGCCTTGTTGTAAGGGGTTGTCATCAGGGTCGGCCCCCCCACCATAGCTTGCATCCACTGCAACAGCCTGGCGGCCAGCCTCCCCGGCCTCTTGAGTGCATACTCTTGAAGCTGGAGCTGAAGGCTGGTTCCATTCCCGGAAGGAGGGCCGTCCCGAAAAACTCTATCCAAACGGTCCCCTTTGTCCTTCTTCTTGGCGTTTTTCTTCTTCTTCTTCGAGGTAGACGGCTGGTCGCTGGCGGGCCATCGGTGCTGCTGCCGTCGGAGGGGTCCTTATCAATGGCCTGGCCAAACCATTGACCGCCAGCGTCAACCTTGAGAGGGGCTGAGCTCGCACGCCCGTGGGCGGGATCAGCAGGAAGCTTCTTCCTTTTCTTTTTTTCTTGCGCTTCTCATCACCAGCGCTCTCCCTCTTGAGGGGTCCCTGGTACGAGTCATCTTCCTTCTCTGCCTTTTTCTTCCCCTTCTTGGGCGAGCTCAGGTCCGCCTCCAGTTGCGCAAGGCCCCGTAAGGCGTCATTCTCCACGGACTTGTCCGGTGGTGGCAGACGTTGGCCGGGTCGCTAGAGCCTCTCGCTTCCTTCAGCTCACCGGACATCCTCGCGACCTCCTCGTCCACTTACTTTTTGTGCTTCCCCTTCTTGACGCAGCCGATTTTCCGATCTGCAAGGTCACCCATGGGGACGGTCCTCACCCTGTCCGTGTGGAAGTCCATCCCCCGGCCTCGCTTGCTTTGCTTGCAGCTCCGCTCCGTGGTTTTACAGAGGAGGAGCTCGAATTGCCAGTGGTCGTCTTTTCCACCACCGTCAGAAAGCCACCAGCTGAGGTGATCATCGCTGGCGGCCAGGATGGTAATCTCCATCCATACCGTGCCCTGCTTGACCCTCCCCGAGTCGTACGTCACGAACTCGAGGTAGTCGCCCACGCCGGCCCGACGACGCGGAGACCCAGGGTCCGGGCATGGCATCTCGGCTCGAGCTGGGAGCTCGAGCCCAAATCACTCGCACCGAAAACGGATGAGAAAGGCACGTGGCAACTACACTCCGCTGCTCTCCGTTGCGTAAGACCACTTAGGGTTATATATATATATAGGTGTGTGTGTGTGCATATCTCTACACATGCTTATTCAATTGCTTGCATTTATATATTTCTCTTACATCTTTGCTTATATCACCTATTTATAGTTGCTTATAGTTGCTTATGCATAATTCTGCCTATCCATGTATCTACCTACCTATCTAGATTATATTATACATATATGTATATACATATGTATATATATATATATATATGTATATGTGGGATTCATTTATTTACTTGCTTGCTTTTTCGGGAAGGAAGTGTGTGTGTGTGTGTATATATATATATATAAACTGATTTACCTCTTTGTTCATTTACAAGCATGACAACCAATCAATCAATCAATCAACCAACCAATCAATTAATCAATCAACCAACCAACCAATCAACCAATCAGCCAATCAGCCAATCAACCAACCAACCAATCAACCAATCAACCAATCAACCAATCAACCAATCAACCAGTCAATCCATCCATCCATCCAGCAAGCAAGCAAGCAAGCAAGCAAAGCAATTCAAAGCAATGCAAGCAATCAACCATCCATGCATCATCTATCTGAATCGATCTCTGAGTGTGTACATCTGGCAGACTTACATACACCTGTCAGTTCGGTCCTGTAGCAACGGAGCTGCGCGAGTCACCTGACAACCTGTTCCGTCTATGCTTCAAAGGTTCGTCTCGCTGGGGCCGCAGCCGGCGAGGAGCTCGGAAGCCGCTCCGGGTCGTACTGCCCCCCTTTTTGCTCCGAGAATGCAGAGGAACAAAGCTAAAAAAAAGCTTACAGTGAGCTTGTTGGTTCGACGCTTTGGTCTATGTATGATCTTGGATGTTCTTGCCTCCTACCGTGAGGTCCCGCTCGCCCGGGTGTTGCAGTATCGGAGGGGAAGAGCTTCGGCGATACAAGCGAATCTCAAGAAATCAACACAGTACGAGACCTTCAGGCTCGTATGGCTTGAATTGGACAGTATCATTAAGTCATCAGGCCACAGCTGCCTTCACCTAAGTGAATGCCCTACAACCCCACCTGCAAGGTGCAAAGTGTCGCAGAAGCTGCTGAGCGTTAGCCCCTGGAAAAAAAGTGAACATCATCGTGAAAAGCAAAAAGAATGAAAACCGTCGCCCCCCTTGCAAGAGCCTGGAGCGCATAACCCGGCCGCACCTTTGCGGTCTGAAGTGGGCAGTGGTGGCGGAAAGGCTGCACCTCAAACTGCAAAGACCAGGGCCTCCACTGTTGAAACTCACATTCATGCTTGCCACACCTGCCAAGCCTGACGACGGAGTCATGGCTGCCTTACAGTCCCTGCTGGGTCCAATGCCATCAGCATCCGAAGCAGGGGGCGGTTGAGTCCTCAAAGGCCGATTCTAGATTCTTGGCATCGCATTTGCAAGCGCTTCCACTGCTCTTCAGCCCGCCACCTCCCCGGGAGCGGGGTCACAGAGCGCGCCTGGCCGCTGGCCGTCGAAGCAGAGCGAAGCTGGATCCGAAAGGAACTGGAAGTTGACAACTGTTCCGGTACATCGGCCCTGTTGCTCGCTTTTGGCACTGTTCCTGGGTCCTAGAACTCAGTGCAAAGTGTCCTTGCCACTCTCGGACGTCGGACGGCGTTCTCGAGGATTTCAAACCAAACCTCTGCCCTCACAAAGCCGATCAGTTGTCTCAAGAGGCCCGAATGCCGCCAAAGTTGTTTACCGTAGGTCCACAAATGCAAACCAATGCTGTTACACGGTCTCGAAAACTTTGTTTCAGGCCTCTGGTTGGATTTTGCTTGTGAGACTGTTCTGCCAGCACTTCTCGAAACGTCATCTGACCAACACTCTGCCCGATGCAGTTCCAGTTCTGCTTTCTGCGAACAAGACGTTTCGGACAATTACAGCCAGTTCGAAGGCTGGCCCCAGTCAGAATCCAATGTGCATACCACGAGTTGGCCTTCTTGCTGCCGTTCTCGTGTCGCTGGCCTTCCTTTTTTCTGCGATCATCCGCATCCTGGGCAGCCGAGCTGACCAGAGTCTGCCGAATGCATCACCAAAAGAGCAACTCAGACGTGCCCCAAGCAAATCATGTGTCACTGAGGACATGGCCCTGTCGCGGTCTCTTTCTCTCTCCCTTTCCCGGGCCCGATCTTTGTCTCTTTCACGTTCTCGTTCTCTTTCTTTTGCTCTGTCTTTGTTTCCCGTGTCTCTTTCATTGTCCTGAGCAAAGCACGGGCGAGCAGGTTCAGCTTCCGAGCAAGCCCACTGCGACTCAGTCCCAGGCATGTCGAGTTCTGTCGCGATCCTCCCTGTCTCTTTCCCGGTCTCTTGGCCTCGATCGTTCTCGCTGCTTGGAGCGTTCTCTTTCTCTTGGCTTGGAGCGGTCCCTGTCACGACCACTGTCCTTTTCGCGGCCACGGTCTCGTTCTCGCTCTCTGTCGTCACGGTCGCGTGATCGCTCCCTTTCGCGGCCTCTGTCCTTTTCTCGATACTTGTCCTTGTCACGATCTTTGTGTCGATCCTTTTCATGCCTATCTCTTTCTTCGTGACGATCTCTGTCCCGGCGATGCTCGTTGTCTCGGTCCTTGTCTCGTCGGCGATCATCCTCCCTGTCCTTGTCTCGGCGTCTGTCATCACGACCTGAGTCACGTCTCCGTTCGTCCTCACGGTCTCGACGCCTGTCGTCATCGCGGTCCTTCTCTCGTCTTCGCTCCTCTTCGCGATCCTTTTCACGTCTCCTCTCCTCCTCTCGGTCCTTCTCACGTCTCCTCTCCTCCTCCCTCTCCTTTTCTCGTCTCTTCTGTTCGCGCTCCTTCTCTCGCCGCTCCTCGTCGCGGCGCTTGTCCTCCCGCTCCTGCCTCTCCTTTTCTCGTCTCGTTTCCTCCTCTCTTTCCTGCTCTCGCCTTCTTTCCCTCTCCTCTCGTTCTTCACGCTCGGCACGTTCCTTTTCCCGTCGTTTCTCTTCCTCACGCTCTCGTCGCTCGCGTTCCCGGCGCAGCTCTTCCTCTAATCGCTGCTTCTCGCGCTGCTTCTCTTCCTCACGTTCCTTCTCGCGTCTCCTCTCTTCTTCACGTTCCTTTTCCCGCCTTCTTTCCTCCTCCTTTTCCTGTTCTCTTCGGCGATCCTCCTCTTCCTTTCGAGCTCTTTCGCGGCGTTCTTCCTCCTCGCGCTTTTTCGTCTCACGCTCTTTCTCCTTCTGCTTCGCAGCCCTTGCCTCCTCTTGCTTCCTGTTCTCCTCGCGATCTGCTGCATCCTTCTCCTCTTTTCGTCGACTCTTATCATCTCCGCTTGCCTTCTCTTTTCGCCTACTCTCCCTCTGAGCTTCATCCTTTGCGGTGGAAGGCGCCTTTTCGCGCGATCGCTCCATTCGAGCTGAAGCATCTCTCCGGGAGCCCTCATTATTGGGCTCCGGTTCTCTGCCCTTCTTTTTATTTTTCTTTTGAGCCTTCTCATGCTCCTTCTCCTGCATCTTCTCCCTCTGCTTCTCCTTCATCCTCTCCTCCGCATGGGAGGCCTGGCTTCGCCTGGCCTTTTCACGGCCATCACGATCCCGCGACTTCTCCTGAAGCTGAAACACAAAAGGCCATACCCGACCCTGGACATCGCGCAGCTCTGTGGCAAGCCATTTGGTTTCGAACTGGCCTCTGGCTTTCGAAGCGCCTCGCTCTTCTCTGACCTCGGATCAACTGATTGCTGCGGCGACCGCAAAACGATTGCACGGCCTGGCACTGTGGATGCTGCGCCTGCCGCATTGCAAGGTGCACGCCGAATCACGCCGAGAGGCTGTGCAGTGGCAGGCTTTGACAACTTCTCCTGGGAACAGGAGAGCCCGGTGGGCCTGCTTCTCTCGAGAGAGGGTAATTACGTCTGCTTGGCTTGCCAGAACCGTCGTGGTTTCACGAGGCTTGTTTGCAAGGATGAATCAGTCCTGAAACCGAACCGAACTACCTCCTTTCCTGCTCCTTCCTGCTCCAGAAACATCAGCGAAAGGGTCCAGATCGATTTGGCTGCTTTGAACCAAACGATTCCTTTGGAGTGCCGTGAACACTGAACCGCAAGAGACCATCAGAGGCGAATGCCTTGACGTTTCAAGGCCGATTCCGTAACTTCGCAAAAAGCAGACCACTCATCCTGTAAAGTCTTGAAAGTGGATAGCGCGCTTGCCGCTTCCTGCAAGCGCTCTTTGGATAACCCACTCACCAAGTCCACAAGTTCCGCGACTGAGGATTGCTTGTCTTTTTGTGGCACCGAGAGCAAAGCCTTCAAGTAAGCATCAGCGAAAACCCAGTTGTGCTGCACGCCAAACTGATCCATTTGACTGCGCAGTGTCTGGAACTTGGTCACCGGTCGCCCGGCAAAAGTAGACACAAGCGCCGTGAAGACCTGCACATCGGGGGTTAATGACATGTTGCACATGGTGTCGAAAAGGAAAACTGCAACATTATAGCCACTGCTCTCAGCAGTCGTGCAAGCACGAAGAGCGGATGTAAAGTGCCCGACATCCACCACGAGATCCATCCTCACCATTTCGTCCAAGATGTCGGCTGCCGTGCAGATGTCCCCTTCATCCGCTGCTGCGACGAGACGAGCAGCTGCCATCGTCTCATCCAAGCGATAAGACTGCCTGGCTTCCTTCCAGACTTGCTGCACAGATGCCCACATACCAGCCTTTCCGTAAAGCTTCATGGCCAGGTTGAATGTGAGAACTTCTTTTGGCAGCTGAAGCTTGCATAGCTGCTCATACAGTGTTGTGCCAGCTTTATACTGCCCACAAGCAAGGGCTGCATTCATCTCCACATCGAAGAAAGGTGTCTTCAAGACCTTGCTGGTTGCGCGAAGTTGCCGGATCCTTTGCCAGTCACTGCGATTTGCTGCCTGTACCACCTTGGCCAAGAGCTTGGATTCTTCCTTCGTCAAGCCATAGTCCGTCGACGATTGCCCTGCCGCTGATGTATAAAACCTGCTGCCCATACGCGGGCGTCCTGGGCTGGCACCGTTTGATTCGTTGCGCGCGCCCCCTGGCGCAGCAGCACTGAACCCAATTGAGTTTGTTCCCAAGAATTTGCCAAGCAGGGCGAAAGCTCCTGCTAGGCAAAGGGTCCGCAAACTGGCGCCTCCCATGACGCGATATATCGCCCGCGACAAAACACCCCGTGCGGCCAGTCGCTTGAGCAGCCAGGCTCGACACCCTCACCCGGCCCTTTGGCTGCCTTTGCTGCAGCGACGCTATCTACGAGAACTGCAAAACGGACCCGGCAGCTCAAGAAAGACGAGCAACCGTTCTTCAAGCCCAATTAAAGGCAATGGTCCGCTAAGCCCAAGTAAGAAAGGGTGTCTACCCACTCACATCACAGGCCTTCTGAGCCTTCTTGGATTCTGCAGCTTTGGCGGCCTGCACTTCATGCAAGCACATGACATGAAGGCAGTGCGTGCTAATGATCATTGACAAATCAGACCCCGAAAAACATGCACGAAAATGTCACAATATGCTAGTATAGATCCCAAACAGTGATAGAGCAGCACAAACGACCAAGACTGCCACCACCACCAGGAGAAGCACGACGACCTCTTCGACCCAGGACGATCCACCAGGAGACCGCCACGAAAGTTCAGGAAAACCACCGAGAGACCACCAGAGACAACCAGGAAACCACACCCAGGGAACCACAACGCGGAAGCCAGCAGGAGACCGACACCAGGACACTGCTGACAAAGTGCTTCCCCCAAGTCGGGGAGTGGTTCAGGAACGCCCACCATGCTTTCCACCATTTACTGTCGGGATTGGCGAGCAGGGTGCTTGCCTTATAGTTGCACCGGCGGGATTCAAAAGGGCGGCCAACGTGTTCCTCCAAGTACTGGCGGGATGTAGACTTTTCAAAACAAAAGGTGGGCGGGCCATTTTCAAGACAGAAGGTGGGCCATGTTTTGAGTCTACAATGAAACTAGCTCTTCGGGACCCCATAGATCCCCATAGTGTGTACCACACCGTTTGTGTAATCTTCTTAATGTTATATGATGTGCAAAACTCTGCTGTGCAGCAAGAGCACAGCTGCGGCAGCTGCGTCCTGTCGACGGCGACGCTCCTCCTCCTGTTTGCTGGCAGCTTCTGCAGATCGTGGGCTGACATCGGTTTCTTCAAACCTGGGAGACTTCCTTTTAGGATTCCAAGGCAGTTCAAGGACATTCTTGTGACCAGGCCGTGGCACTTTGCCTTTGCTACACGGCCTTTGGTTTTGCTGAGGGTTCAAGCTCAAGCTGGACTCACCTGCCTCACAGCCTCACATGGAGGTGAATCAAGAACTCACGTCGACGGCACGGTCCTCCTTTTTGTCCTTTCTTCTGGAGCGCGGAGAGGGTACTTGTTCAGGGGAACTGGACGATTCCTCTCGGAGAGAATTATCGGAAACAGCATGCGGTGAGACCTTCGGCCGACAGACGTGACACGTCACTATCCTTGAAAACTCTGCGCGTCCTCGTCATTGTCATCCTCCTGCTCATCTTCGTCATCCATGCCATCAGCATCGCCTTCCGCAGCTTCGGCTTCGATGTCGTCCTTTTGCCAAGGTCATGCTCCGGACTCGAGGCCTTCATGCCTATCCCGCAAGCCCCCAAGCAAGCAGGTGCCTTCTATCGTTTTCTGAAGTGCACACCCAGAGAAATCCAGCGAAGCGTCCTCCTCACTGTAGCTCTCCACGGCTGCATACCTGTCGACTGGGGTCATTAACCGTCTAGGGTCCCTTTTTCTTGTCCGACACAAGACTGGAATGCATTAGGTCAACGGATGAGAATCGGTTGCATCTTCCCACACTATCAGCAGCGGCTGCCTAGCCGGTGCCGCAGGACTTTCTCGCGCCTGGCATGCAAAGAAACTCTCCCTCAAACGTCTGCGAGGTGGTTACAACGCATGCACCTGCCCTCCATCTCTAGAACCACCAAAAGTTGGTGTGGACATTATTGGGAGATCGTAGGAGGCATGATTCAGGACACTGGGCGAGCATTTCACGAGCAGCTCATTTGTACACAACGGACATCCACGCGAGAGCACCTTCTCCCACCGTCCTTGAGGAATCGAACCCCTAAACACAGTCTCGTCTTGGAAGTGCGCGAAAGCATTTCGACATAACGTGGTTGTTCTCGCCAGTCGCATGCATTCACGAATCATGGTGAAGAATCGTATTCCCCTGACTCCATTAATATATATGGTGCTTTTTCTTTCAGTGATTTTGGGCTGGGGTTGACGGTTAGTCTTTCTCGGATTCTGGTTGCAGTGTTTTATTCGGAAAAATGTTTCAAAATTTTGGTCAGAACCTTTGTGTTGAAAATTGTTGTATTTTCATTTTAACACTATTTGCGAATGGAAATTTTCATGTTTCAACAATTGAATCACACGAACAATTTTGAACCAAATGTTTGCGGAGGAATCGGGAAACCGAAACTACAGTAGGGAGTTTTAGAAAGATGGCTGCATTATACGATGCACCCGCAAATTATACTGCACATGAAGCACATGCTTCCCGACAGGCATTAATACCGAAAAAAACAAAGCATATGCTTTGCGACATGCAGCGATTGCTTACGGAAAAGTTGGTTGCTGCGTCTCATTAGGGACACATCTATCACAGCAGCTTTTGGCTTCCTCATTGAGGGATTTAGCAGCTGCTGGCTTTTGCAGCAAGAACATGTAGCGAATATAGCTGGGCCTTACTTTTGCGACCTTTGTAGGTCTCCGGTTGATTCTTCTTCCCTTCGAAAGCAGTGTCTGGCCGCAACATGTCGGGATGATCCATGCCCGTAGTAGTATTCACAGAACCTTCAAGTGCACTTGCCAAACCTGATGTCATGCTCACAAAGATGTGCATAATATCCACCAGTGTCACACCATCCTTTTCTGTGAAACGAGAATACTCGCGTAGACGATTGAAGACTGGTATCTTGTCATTTTCCATGGACATAGTCTCGCAGGAAGACTTTCCCGACCTTGACGTACGTCTCGCCGGATGGCTTCTCGAAGATCAATGCATGCACGATTCCCACAGTTGCTTATGTTGTTGCAAACTGTTTCTCACAGAACTCACTCAGTGCATCTCCGAAGTAATCTAAGCTTCCTCGGAGGATTGGGGTCATTGATGGCCATGATGTCATCAACGCTCGCTTGTACAAGCTCCGATGATTAGCACGGTGCTTGAACTCGGACGGCACAGGCTGTTGAAGTGTCATGCCGGCGACGGTCAGATCCAAGTCTACATCGTTCTCGTACTTGGCCTCTAAGAAGAAAAGTGACCTTAGAGATATTTCCAAACCGGGAATATGCCGCCCTCCGCCGGAGGACGGAATCAAGGTTTCCGCCCTCCGCCGGAGGGCAGAATCAAACATAACATAAACAAAACAGTGCAGTCAAGATACCTTCAGCATTGCATCTCTTGCAGAAATTGGCCTTTGGAGTCTTGCCGGCTGCTTCGGCCATCTCGCGCTCAAGAATTCCTTCAAGTCAAGATCTTGATCATCGTATGCAGCTTCGGCCTCCTCCATCTTCTGATCGATGTGGCCCGTTTTTTCGTTGAACAGCGAGGCCGAGTATACAATCGTCATCAAAACTCAATCCACGGATCTGTGTCTTGCATTACGACGACAGCTACAGTCTTGGATTCTCCAGGAACTGTATGTTTGAGAGTGGAGTGGCTTGACAATGATGGCTGAATGTTCTGCTGAACAACGTACTTAGCAAGTTCTGCTGTACTCCTAGCAAATTCAGCCGTGCTCTGCCGCCCATCCACTCGTCTTCCTGCGAGATGTACCTCCTGCAGGTCTGTCGTTGCCTGGAGTTCTCCCACGCGAGCGGCTTCTCAAAAGGCGACAACCATTTGTTCTTATCACGGGAGCTTGGACTGATGTGGGCGAGTTCTCTGGACTTAGGGCTAGGTGTGATCATCAGTGCGTTCATCACCAGCGGTGTTGTCACCAACACCGGAATCGATGGAAGAGATGTTACCAAAGCGCTTCCAGCATCAACTGCTTTGTTTGCGGTTGCATCAGCCATGCGCGGCTTTTTGAAAGGCTGACGAGCCTCGTCTGGAAACATCTTCAAGAGCCCACCTCCCCAACAACAGAAAACTAAAGAAAAACTCGCGCCAAAATGGTCTTCGTTTGCAAAGAACTCTTCACCATGATTCGTGAATGCATGCGACTGACGAGAACAACCAGGTCGAAATCCCTTGCCCGGCTTTTCATCGAACCTGCCTGGGCCACGACCTTCGGAATTGGAGACGGTGGCCTCCCGACTCCGGCGAGCCTGCAGCTCACCCAGAGCAACTTCCACGTCTTGCTTGAACACGAGAACCCGTCCGCAGGCATTTTTTGGCGCATGCAGGAAACTCCCAGGCCCCGCGAGGCCGGGGCCGGAATACCTGGGAATATGGACAAGATGGCCTGGCCTAGGCCGGCTAGGCACCCTTTTGGTGCCAGCCATGCAGACGCTGCCATCACTAGGCCACTAGGCTTGGGGCCTTTGCACTCCAAACCCGCAACAGAATGGATGCCGGAGGGCATTGCTTTTGGAACTCCACCTCTGGGCTTCTCATCAGTCCACGCTGTCTTTGATGCCGCGCAGCCGGTGCAAGCGCTGCCGCCACCAGGCACACGCCCGGGCGATGAAGCGGCGTAGAACCAGTGGAGGAAGGCACCGGCAAGGACAACCCTCGGAATGAGATGCGGTCTACTAGATTCACTAGCCATCTCTCCCGTTGTTGCTCATTGTTGTAACCCACCGGCTCACCGCATGCTCAGTGCACCAGAGCTTGAGAATCGGATGAGCATTCGGCGCCGCACCCCAAATGGCAAAGCCCTATGTCGCAAGCACCCCACTTTCTAGCAGCACCGGCGAACGTACCAGACTCATATCGTCAGCATCCCCGCCCTAGCTAGCATCATCATCATCCTCAGTAGCATGATAACCGAAAAAGGCATTCCGAGTGATTCTTCCGAGGGTCAGGGGTGCCAGAGCTGAGCAAAGGCTGCCCAGCTGCGTCGATCAGATGATGCTCGTGATGCAAGCTGAGAACATCCTCAGATGCAGCTGGGACTAGCTTCTAGGGCTCGAACTTCGAAGCTTTTTGTTTTTGTGGTTTGTGGTTTTACGCTCTTGCAACTCTCACCCTTGGACCTGGTGAGGATTGAGCAAAAAGAGGTCTGACAAAGATATGACTTTGCACTGTGTGCCATTATGCCATTATGCGCAAGAACCCGTTAAGAAGCTGTGCGCATCAAAAGGCACCAGAACACCGACTACACTAAAACACAACGGGCAGAGCCTCGAGAGTCCGAGTCAAAGGCGAAGCTATGCGAAGCTGTTCGTCAGCTTCCCCTCACGACTAACTGAATGTGCCAGGTGTTCCCCACCTATGCAACGCACGTCAGGCAAGACAACATACGGGAATTCAGTGGTTTGCACACTTACTCGGCAACTCGAAGTAAAGCTGACCTATACACCTCGAAGCTAAGGACTGCCATAGCATCAGCTGGGGACATCTGAGTGGAGAACACGGGGCTTAGTTGGGTATGCAGGAAAGGTCGTCCTCTCACAACTTTACCGAGCTATCCGCTCCAGTCTGAACTTGTCACGTCGCGAGCATTACCGTGTCGGCGCCGGTTTCCTCAGCACCAGTCGCAAGCAAACTGTAAGGGACTCGAGCTCGGGAATTGTCATCCGACTGATGCTCGTCGTGCAATTGCAAACAAGTGTCAGAGTAGCGGATACCTTGGTGCACATCGTGAGCATTGAACATGTCGTGGAACTGTTTTTAATTAAAAACAGTCTGCAGCGATCATGTGTTCCAGGTGTCACTGGAACCTGTTATGCGTTTGATGTTTCTGAGTCCCTTGAATCTTCTTGCCAATCGCTATGTGGCACGAGGTACGACAAGCCAGTAGGCGAAAGCGCTTACCGAAGAAAACGATCCTTCTGGGGTTGAGTGCCTCTCAGTAGTTAGTGGTTCCTAGCTGTCGTAGGCAGCCATCATGCACGAAGTTCCAAAATTGGAGGTCGGCTCTCAAGGTCTCTCGCAAAGTCTCTTTTCTGAAGCGGGGCTCTACAGCTATGCGGCTATGCCTTGCCGCAAGTCTCCAAAATCCTATCACATTCCGACCAGCAGAGGCACGGCAAGATTTGGTGAAGAAGGAGGATGGGCTGCAAGTGCGAGGGCTGGACTCCTGCGTGCGGCACTGCGCTGCTACATCAGAGGCACAGAATGGCACCCCTGAAAAGCTTCGGCAGCAGAAGAATCAAACCAAAGCAGAAGAATCAACCAAAGCACTAGAAACAGGACCCAAAGGACGTGATCCAGTTGGCTTTCGAGCACGGGGGAGGCAGTCTATGGCAAGCGGGTCCGCGGCTTCGGCTGCTTCGGGCATAGAGCCGGACGGGGATTCGTAAACGATGCACTGGTGGAAGTTTGCCTTCCACAGGGCTTTGTCCAGAGACTGGCGCCAATGCCACTAGAACATCCCACGAAGGCCCCGCCCCCCTGCGCCCCTTACATTGAATAGTGTGCTCCCGGGGTTATGCACCCCCAGCTGGGGACGGGACTAGCTCTTTAGAGATGAGGGTTTTGGGGCGTACCGGGAGATAGTAGTAGAGTAGCTAGCAGCTACTAGCACAGTAGTCCCAGGACAGTAGTACAGTACAAATACAGCAACGGTAAAGTAGCAGTGTAGTGGTGCAGTACAGTAGTAGTCGTAAGATAGAAAAGTAGCAGTACCATAAGTTTTCTCCTGCCTCTTGTTATCCTGTACCCAATTACGATTGACCAGTACCAGGCAGGAAGCTACGAAATCAAACACATCCGGCCGACTGATTGCGCATTAGAGTCATCATTAGAGAGGACGCGCAGAAACTGCTACATCTTGCATTAGCCCAGTACAAAACGCATTGTAGAGGGTCACAGAATCAAACAGAAAAGGCAACCTGGGGCCACCTGCTTTCCAAAGGTCAGTGTCCTCGGGTCTTTGAAAAGACCTCTACACATCAGTAGCTGTTGAAGACAAAGACACCTCTAAAATCATGCATTCAATCACCCAAGGCTCACCCACCCACCCTTGAAACGCCGTGAAACGCTATCCCTTGCACTGGGTAGGCACACTTTCACTTTTGCTGACCGAAGGACTTTCAGGCGAGGTTTGGGCTGGCGGCTCCTTTCCTGATTAACGACCTCAAAGTCTCCCTGACACCTCAATCTAATCGCACACCGAGCTCACACGCAAGCGTTGCGCAGCTAAAGGCAGCAGACTCAGCAGACACTACGATGAACCACGACACGCCACCGCATGCAGGCCTTTCTGACATAAAGTTCCACCTCCCAGGGCCCATCTGCTGAAAGGCTGCCTCGAAAGGTACTGGAAGCTGAGGCATGGTCTGGGCAGCCGATTTGGGCTCAGGCGGGCTTTGAAGGATCTTCTCAAAATCTTCAGGAAACATTCAGCCTGATACACCTGTGAAATTGGCCATGGCATCCTCATGCGTTCCTGACAACCCTGAAACTTTTCACTGGCAAGGCACGGAGCTCGAACCTTGCATGGGCGGGAGTCAAGAACGCACATGAAACAAGCCTCCGACAGCATGTGCAGGTAGTCAGCAGGTGTTCACACTGCAATTACCGCAACAAAGAGCCTGTCTCGAATTTTGGGGATTGCGGTAAGTCAATGCAGCACAGCTGCCGCACGTCCTGTTCTCCACCGCTTACCTTAGCTTTCTCTCAAAGACTTACTCTTCACATGTATGGCCAGGGAGCAGGAAGAGCAGGCTGAGCTCACTCTGCAGGTTCATTGCGCCGGGTAGGCGGCTTTCCGCATCTGTCTCTGTGTGCCACAGGCCATAGGACTGAATTTGGGTGCACAGACAACCTCTTTTTCAACAGCCCAGGAAGTTGCAGGGGAGCTGCCGCCACTTGAAGAGCGGCCGAGGCAGCCTCTTTGGCAAGTGCGACTTGGCAGTGATCCACACTTCTCCCACGATTTTATGCACCAATTGTTCAAGATTTGGGGCATGAAGCCCCATGCAGCATACAGAAGCTGCAGGGGTACAACTGACAAAGCACCTTCAATCGAGGCTATTGAGCCTTCCAGAATGTCCTCTGACCTCAACTCTTGGCCTTTCCCTGTCCTTGCCTCCAAATGGGCCAGCCCCGACTGTGAAAGTGCGGAAGTCACCTGCAAGCTTAAACTCCACTTTCTGAAGATTGGCAGTGCGGTGGGCGCTCATGGCTGACACGCACTGCGACAGCATCCCTGCTGAACTGAAGCCCCGGCACCGCTCGCATTAGCTGCTTCCGTTGCGCGCCCAAGCAGCGCGAAATGGCTGAGACGACTTGATCCTAAGCGCAGCAGGATTTGGACTCTCGCAACTCGGAACTCCTGCAGGATTTTAGGATGATGCAGGGCTGGAGCTTCACCACGGGAGGTCCCTACCGCCAAACCCCCGCTCAAACCATCCACCAGTCTCAACCAACCTGGCGTAACCTGGCACCTACGGGCCTGAGCTTGCAGCGCAATTTCCGGCTCACTTTCGCTTCGCCCGTGCTATGCACAGACGTAACTGGGATGACCCCGCAGTGAAGTCCAGGACAGATCATGCTATGAACCACGTAAGCGTCGATTGAACACAGGGACTTCGGACTAGCTCGTTGATCACCGGGCCAAGAAACCCCGGAATCGAGCGAGCTAACGCATAGCGAACGAATTGAGCTCAAACGCTTTCTCGCCATGTCCGGTCCAACCGAACCAAATCACTCGTCGGGGTCGCTTGTGCGGCTAAGTCTCACAGAAGTCTGACTTCATCAGCTCCAAATCGTTTCCTGACCACAGGGGTCGCTGTGAGCTGGTCGGTGAATAAGTAAGGTAGCACAAAGGTTGGCATCGGGCGCGTTGCAGATCAGTGGCCGTTGACGTCCGACTGGCCCCGCACGGTGGAGGCAAAGTCGTACTCCACCCCGTCCTGAGCTGGTGTCGCGAGCAGTCAGCTAGCTGCTTGGCTCCGCTCAAGCAAACCAACGCAGCAGATGCCGAGCACACAAGAGCCAAGCAGCAATGACAAAAAGCTCCCGCGGGGCATCGAGCAGCAGCTGCTCGCAGACTGAGTTTTCAGGGCCTGCCGAAGCTCAGAAAGGGGTGCCTTGTGGCGACTGCAAAGCAACCCGAGATTCAGTCTGCCTTCAATAGAGTGAAGGTGTTAGCGGGGTGAGTGAGGTGAGCCAGGTGAACGAGTGAGCGAGCGAGCGAGTGAGTGGGTGATTGAATCAATGAACCGTATGAGAGTGGAGTGGAGTGGAGTGAGTGAGTCGGCTTGGGTGCACTCAGCCAAGCAACGTGGGCAGGCTTTCCGCAATCGTCATCAAGGCATGAACCGTACGAAACAATGAGCAAATGAGTGAGTCAGAAGTGAATTCATGAACGAATGAAAGACTCAATCGAACGGGAACTAAGCATGTGCAGACATATCTGCGTACATCTGTGACGAACCTCCAACTCTGCCTGTCTCATCAGCTAGTGCCTGGTTTGAGCTTTTTAACAAAGGCAGTGTGCACTGCATCGGAAATCGGGTGAATTCGAGCTGGTGTCCTGTGAGCTCGAGCTGGCGCCTGTGTTGGGCTTATTTACACGGGAAACGTGCACTGCACCAGAAACCCTGTGAATTCGAGCTGGTGTTTGAACATGCGTCTTGTGGGAGATAACCTAATTAACAAGCATGCAGACGGGGCTGCGCCGTGACATGCACGGTGCTCGACACTCTCAAATCCATCAGCAGGCGCTTATGTCGCAGCGCAGTCCTGTGAACCGATCCTCGCTACAGCGTGCTGCTGGATCTGCATCCAAGTCTGCAAGGTCGATCCAGAGGAAATGCCTTAAAACTCAGCAGCACGCAATGTCTGCTTCACTGCACAAAGGACTTAGAGGTCCTGAGATCCTAGGGTCCGAGAATTCACTAAACGTAAAGCTGGTTCTTGCAAAAACCTCGCAGGCCAGCGAGGCCTTCGTTGAAGACCCCGTCCTGCCTTGACTCCGCCTTGCCCCGTGGTCTAAAGTTCCACCCTTAGCCGAGGCACTGCATCGCCAGGAGCTCCAGCCTCGGAAGAGGCACTTCGCAAATTCCGGGAGGCTGGGGCATGCGGAGGCTAGGTTTCCGAAGATTTGGACACCGCCCATGCATTCACAACTTTGGCGTGAGATGCCAAAAAGACCTTTAGCACACTGACAAGGCTTGACACCTCTCACTGCTAAGGCTGCGACAGCTCTTCCTGCTGCAGGCGCTGGTGGCCTGAAAAGAGCTGCGGGTGCCGCAGCAGATGCTGTCGACCTGGGATGTGCATGAACTGACTGCAAAACCAAAATGCAAGCGGGAGAGAGTTGTTGGACCTTGCCTCCGGCAGCACAAGCAAGTTGATGTCTTGCGATGTGGCTTTCCGGTGTTATGACATGATATACAGTCTCTTGAAATGCAGCATCATGTTCCAGCATTCCACCAACGGGTAATGAGGCAGAACTGGACCCGAGAGCCCTTTATGAAGAGGTTGTCCTGGGACGTTTCTACAAGAAGCCCAAACACAACTTGCCGCGTGGACCAACTTTGCATCAAGCCAGCACTCTCATAAGGAAGGCGGGCCGCTGGCATCTTTCGCAGTGCCCAGACGCTCCGAGTTCAAGTACAACTCCTCGCCACATAGCATCAAAACACCCCAAAACAAACAGCATTCCACTCCTTTGATCTTCAGCGCGTGCCTGATACCTGCCGGCTCGCCGGCACCAGACCAACCGATACCGATACAGTGATGTGGACAAGTCGATGAGGGCCCTGCTTTCCCTTCCTTGACGGCTTGGTTGGGCAGGGCATCCTCTACAAAATGGCGCGCGGCTCTGATGCCGAGCATCACAGACTCAGGGTGAGACAAGCCTGGCATGGCCGACCCCATGCTGCAACGTGTGCAAGCACGTGTGCAAGCACGTGTGCAAGCACGTGTGCAAGGCGCGAGAGGCGGGTTGCGACTGCGCCGGCTCTCTTTGTTTCCATGTAGCTTAGAGGCCGGCCCTCGCAAGTGCGCACCCTCGGACTCAGAGAGACTGGATGAGACAGCAAGTCTTATGGCATGTCACTGGATCGTCGCAAGCAATCATGACAAACTACAACCAGCTACTGGGTATGTCTCGCTGCATCACCAAGATTGCTTGCCCAAGCCCCTCGAAACCCAACCTTGAATCCGAGAAGCCACGGGTCCTGCTTATTCCACCTTGCCGAAGGCTTTTTCAGGCAGCCAACACGCTGCAACCGTTCCCGCTCGCGCAGGTACTTCGTACTCTGCGCCTCCGAGCAAGAAACATGGGCCGCAGACTGCTCCCCAGCTTAAGTCTGTCACATAATTGGTTGGGTAGGCGAAATGCACATCTATTGAGGACCACCCTCTGCAACCAGTCTGCAACTGGCCAGGGCAGCTAGTCCCAAGCCTGAAACATCCTGAAACTCGCATCTCAGGGCCTCGTAGAATCGGTTGATGGTGCGTTCCGCCTGCTGGGGGAGCTCCTCAGCTGCGCTGAGCTCCGTAGATGCCTTTAGCGTTTAGCACGGACACAAAGCAAACACCTGCAGCGTGCGGCCGTAGACGGTCGTCAGCTCCAGCTCTTGCGGAGCGGTCCCGACACCCATAGCGGCTTCAAAGATCTTCAAAAGGGGTAACCGCACGGGCTCACAACCTCCATGCGAAGGGGGGCACTTCTACCGCGCCTAGTTGGGTCTCGTCGGTCAGCGCTGAATGCCCACGTCGTCACGATCTGTCGATGTGCCTAGGAAATCTACTGTACATTGGAGACCTCCGACTGGAGCCAGAACGTCCGAACATGGAGAGGGTCTCAGATCCGGCGACACAGACTCGCCACATCACGGGGATATCGTCAGTGGAATTAGGAAGACCCTGCAAGGACAGCCAGCCGCCTTGCAAGCTCCGCAACGCCTGGCTGATGCCTGGCAAGAGACAAGACCTGTCTGGACCTGTGACAACGGTGAACTGCGAAGAAGAACCGTCGTGTCATCAATCATGGGCATAGTCAAGCTGGCATTTGTCGTCACGGTAGCACAACGTGTCATGCAAAGGCTTTGGGCAGTCTCTGTCGCATAACCAAATTTTGATGGTGGTGGCCTTCGTCTCTCCTGGTCGCGGTCATGGGCCGTATCCATCTCGAGGTCCTCTTCCGAGTCCTGGCAGGTTTGGCCGTGCTTGTGGACTGGTTTCATGCAAAACGTCAGCTCTGTGCTGTGCCGGAAGGCGGCAAGCGATCTTCTGCTACACCAGTCCCCCAAACGAACAGACAAGAGTCTTACGAAGCCTCCTCGTCATCATCCTTGTCGACGTCTACGGGTCCGTCAACATCGATTTCTTCCTCTCGCGAGAACGGTACTTCAAGGCTCGAGTTACGAAGTCCTACAAGACTTGGAACCGTCTACATAGGGTCAGGCCGAGTCGTCATTCGGGAGCCCTCAACTTAACCCGTGATAACGTCCTGCTCTGACTCCTCTGACTCTGACTCGACGTCGATGTCCCGATCACGCTCTTCTTCCTGACCCAAAACATGCTCTCCCACTGACAGGAAAGCATATCCAGGAACAGGAAGTAACATACAGAACGGGCCGCAACAAAGGGAGATCTTT
Source organism: Symbiodinium sp. clade A Y106 (assembly GCA_003297005.1). Classification (NCBI taxonomy): domain Eukaryota; class Dinophyceae; order Suessiales; family Symbiodiniaceae; genus Symbiodinium; species Symbiodinium sp. clade A. The sequence goes on along the minus strand of BGNK01001242.1, from coordinate 102,654 downwards.
CGAGGAAGGAGGGAGGGAGGGCGGAGGGAGGGAGAAAGGGAGGGACGGAGGGAGAACAACCAACCCAGACAAACACAAAGAGCGAGCGAGAGAGAGAGAGAGAGAGAGTGTAGAGAGAGAGAGAGTGTAGAGAGAGAGAGTGTAGAGAGAGAGAGGGGGGGGGAGGACGAGCTCGAGCTTGGGAGACAAAGAGACAGAGACACGGAGAGACAGAGAGACAGAGACACAGAGAGACAGAGAGACAGACAGATAGACAGATCGACAGACAAAGCAAAAAGCGAGAGAGAGAGAGAGAGAAGAGAAAGAGAGATGTGTGTGTGTGTGTGCACATGCACAAACATCCTCATATCCGTGCATGTGCACTCCCTGGGGTGTTGATCGCTGCATGCACCGGCAACATGCAACTCATGAACATGCAACTCATGAAACTATCATATTTCAGCTGACACTCCTGCACGGTTGAGTTCAGCTGAATCTAGACTCAGCAACCTACCACACTGGCACGAGATTAGCGAGGCCCAAGTGGTCATGATTCTTGCAGCTTGTCCCCTATCCTGAGGGGCCAAGGACCTCCCACGAATCCCAACTCCGAATCAAGAGACCGAGAGCCTCTTCCTCCGACTCGGACTCTGAGTCGCTGCGCTCCTCTGCGGTCAGCACTCATGGAAAGTCTTTGATGGCGAGGGTTGCAAGGTACGAAGAAAAGGCAAGCGGCGGTCTTCTGATACACACTGTGTACAGGCTTAGGACAAAAAGAAAAACAGCGAGAGGAAGGAGGAGCGCCACAGACGGCATAAAGCTAGCGTTCATGCAATTGGTGCCTGGATCACTCTCCGATGCCCCCTGTCGTCCCATGCTTGCAGTCGCCTGGAGCAGAACAGCAGGTACGCAGCTGTCTCTCGCCGAGTGCGGCTCCTGGCTCCCTGATGCGACCTTGACTTAGCCAACCAAGGAAGGCCGAAAGCTGCCCCCACTTACTCCCGTAGAAAAGCCAAAAGCCCAACGTCCCCTGCTCAGAACTGGGCGCAACGGGCCGCTCTCGCCGAGACAGCCGAGCTCGTGCCGGAGCCTGTTCACTGTTCACCCCGAGGCAAGACCGGGAAAAAAAGACCGCCTGCCACAACTCTTGGGGATGTAGAGAATGCAGTGTATGTATTCGCACCGGACAGCATCCTTGCGCATGCTGCACTGTTGCGAGTTCGGTGTGATGGAAGAATCTACTGCTCTTCTGCTGCTGCGCTGTACGAAAACAATGAGCATGCTTTAATATGCGTTGTATGTAGATTCCCTTGCGCCTGACGTACGCTACATCTCAGCACTTTACTCAACGAAAGTGGAATATTCAGTCACTTGTCGAAGTATTGACCACATATGTTTGGATCCACATTGAATCGTTCCTATGCATGGTGCCCGCAGTATCGACTTGCCGGTTGATGCGTGGTTGCTCATTGCTGCCATCGCCACTGCACACTATTTGCACTGTTCCAGCTTCAAGGCAATCTCCTTTGGTCAGCGGCCTTGAGGCTCGTAGCAGACTGTGGCGCGTCCTCCCTGCAAGAAAGGGCACGCCGGAAAGCGCTTGCAAATGCCTTCTTCTGCCACGAGTCTGTTTCGACTGCCGTACAGACACGCTGCCATGTGACATCCGATTCCTTGAGTCGCGGCGCCGCAGCATAATGGCCGATGAGGCCTGCGCCTAAGCCACCATGATCGGTGAAGTCAAGGGCTTCACTGGTCAGTGTGAAGAGAAACGCACGAAGTGTAGCTGCAGCTTTGGTGGGGCTGATCAAGCTGGTGGAAACTGTGACGAGCTTAAACGCAAAGGCCGACACGGCTGGCTGCCCAGCAGAATGCCCGTGTCATGCTCAGCACGAGATCAGGATGCTTTTGAATCGTTCCTCTGGAAATTCAAGCTAGCATGCCCTGTTTGCTGCAACCCTCTCTAACGCCTGCAGCTGTCCCTATAATACTTCTAAATCTGAAAGGAGATTGCCTCAGCACGGTCAAGGTGAATGAAACCCTACCGCTGCCTCCACAGGGATGCTCTGAGGCGCACACATTGGCGCGGGGCGCTAGCGTTACCTGCTTCTGTTGCACACAGATTCATGGTGTCAGAAAACATGTACCACGCGGACACGCAAGCACGCCCGCATACAGTGCTAGGGAACCAGACAGTCCCAAAGAAACACTCACGCAGGCCTTTGCTGGCAACCTAGAGTCCAGACATCGAAGGCGGTGATGCTTGCTCACAGGAGCTGTGGTGGCAATCAGCTGCAACACATGTTGTATCGATACACGCAGACCGCATCTATGAGCTCACAGCAACTGCATGGCAGCACTGGGTAATCCGATCCCAAAACCCTCCGTGGGCCTTGACGCCCTCCCGGCTTTCGGACGAGCGGTCTGCAAGGAGCGCGCGCCCAAGCAAAGCAATTCTCGAGCATGTTCAGCAACAAGCAACACCCCAACTAGTAGCAACCGGTGCACCATCTCCAGGCCACCAGGCCACCACTGCACCACCCCCTGAAACCACGACAGACGCCAAGCGGAAGAGCCCCTCTTCTCTCCAAGAAATCCACTCACTCTTCGGCCAGCGGATCAACAGCAAAACACCCCTGGGCGCCTTCGGCTCCGGGGCCCGGCCGTAGGATGAGGCCACCAGTCGCTCCCTCAAGAGACGGCGAGGCATGGCCTGAGGATGCGGCCAGGGCCCCCAAGTTCTGAGAATCGCTTCATGCAGCGATCAGCGCAGATTCGTCAGCCGTTTCTTGGATTGCCCATCTGTTGACTACGAGAACCAGCTGAGGCCGCCCGCGTCGCCTCTCCTGTGCAACGAGCTCACACAGCCACATACTTCAAGGACGGGGGGTTGAGTCAAGTTCGCAGGACTTCAGTAATTCGACTCTCACAACTTGCGCAATCCGGGCGAAGTGCCTGAGTTCGATGTGCGATGGCTGCCCCCAATTACGGCTTAGACCCTTCCGACAGTGCAGTGGTCCTCGCCATCCCTGCGAAGGGCCCCGGGGAGGGCCTCTCCAGCTCGAGTACTTCAGCTCACAGAAGACTGCATGTGTAACTTGTCAGGTTTCGTATCGAGATCCTCTTCCAGTATATTCGTCGTGTAAATGTTGAGAGACAGCCTTCCATCGAAATATGGCCAATGCACAGAGGGTTCCGGGTTCTTTATCATGCAACCCCAACTGAGTCATCGGAAGCTACGTCTTCCTGGGCGACTACAATATGGCATGTTCCAGCGCGGTGAACTGCCGGATGAGCCAGTCGAGGCAATCACAGGCAAGCACAAACCGGCAGCTTCCCACGGTCCCTGGGTCCCTGCCTGCGCAAGCCTCAAGCGAAACTCTTGGGAGTTGTCTCAGGCTTGCCTATGAATCAACTCCTCCACATCAAGGAGCTTGTATGCTGCATGAGCATATGTCTAGATGTCCTTGTCTTGAATGCGAGCAGTGAGGGAAACCAGCAAGCACACTCTCTGCCTCCTTGGATTCTGATTCTGGGAGCACGCACTATCTCCTTCTCGACTGTCGGCTTGCACATAAACCTTCGAAACCTGCATCTGTCTGTCCGATAGTACTGGATCGCCGGCATCATTGCACCGGTAAGTATTGCCTGAATCTGACTCCATCTGGTGTTCAGAGCGACCTTTACCCTAAAAGAACCCGCGATGATGCACGATTTGCTCATGCGCACATACTAGGTTTCCCACCCTCGCCTTTTCTGGACACATGCACCTTCTTGAGTTCTAACATCAAACGTCTTGACCCTCACCACAACGGGTGACGTAGTCTGACGATAGCGCTGCTGCTGCTGCTCCTGCTGCAGCTGCCTACGAGATCGAGTTTGTCGGGAGCCTTCAGAAGACCTGCTTGAGCCCCAGGGAGGTCCGACAAGGTGTCCGATTCATCTTCGGAAGGCGTGTAGAAGTCCGAGCGCCCGCGCAAACGCCGAGCCGCCATGCACCGGCGCCCGACGTCTGGCTCCTAATCTGAGTCCAGGACTTGAAGTTGTCGTGCTGGCTGATTTCAGTGCTTGCAGCGGGCGCTTTCTTATTGACATTTGCTGACCAACCGTTCAATCAAAGCAACTATCCCTGGCATGCCGCCGATGTTAACAGCACTTTGCGCGGGCACATGCCGGCAGAGTAGGGCTGGGGGGCTAGGCTGCGGTTCTTCCATGTCATACGGTGGAGTAACGTTTAGTCTTGTTCTGTAGGCGTTAAGGCGGATCACATGGCTTCGGCTTCGGCTTGAAGTCCAAGGTGGGGCTTTCGTGATTGCTACAAGCTTTCGAGACTTGAAAAAAGCCAGGCTGGCGAAGAGGCAGAATTGTGATGCAAATCTTCCGGCTTTGTCGAAACAGCGGTCTTGCCGCAGCATGCCACCAACAAGGAGTAAAGCTCGACACTGGTCAGAGCAAGTTCCACTGCCGTTTCGACATCGGCTTGCAACGGCAGCGATCCGTTTTTGGCTCTGACGAAACAACGCTTAGCGACGTCCCAGACAAACTTCAAATTGGCGGCGGCACTTCCAGAAGGGGTCCAACTTGAGCTCTCCAAATGCTCGTACCTAATAAAATTCTAGACGACGGCGCTCGCTCATAGAACGGACTTCAGTGCTGCTAGGTTGCCCCAGCTGCGGTTTCATCATTTTTCCAGTGTGTCTCGAAGGCTGCCATCGCCAGGGTGCGCCTTGAAGCGCTTGCGGCCGGACCGACACACGGTCCTGAACCTCCGCATCTTTCCATTTCATCTCCTTCGAAAAGGGCCAGTTTGCTGCTAAGCTGAGACATCCTCAGACATTTGCCTCACACACATTACAAAACACACTGTAGAACAAACCATCCAATTATTATCCTGCTCCTTCTCTGGCAAGAACTCTGCCTTGACCCGCAGCTGCCTGCACATTGGCGGCATTTAAACTTCAATGGTGACATCTCTGACAAGAACACATTGCATTAGTTGCAGCCTGGTGGCTGAAGCCGAAGCTGCCGTCTGATTGTCCGACGGCGCCAAGGTGGTGGAAGCTCTTTGTGGTCTTGCGGTCGGCACGACATATGGTGCTGCCCGGCAGGGGCAGCACCAGCCGAAACATTCGAGCCCACATTCGTCATCTTGACCTCCTTCAAACAATGCCAGTGGACCTGTAACCTAAGACATGTGCCTTTTTCACGCACCGAAACGCACTGCAGAACACCCCATCTAGTCACAACCCTCGTCTCTCTCCGGCCGGACCTCCTCCTTGACCCGCCGTTGCCTGTGCACTGGTGTGTCTAAGGCTTCAACGGTGATATCTCTGACGAGAGAGCATCGAACCACTTGCAGCCCAGTTGCGGAAGCTGCCGTCCGTTTGTCCTTTGCCCTTTGGGTTTCGGAAGCTGACGGTGCCAAGTTCTTCGCGATCTTGTGGTCGGTGCTCTTCGAAGGGGCTTGGCGAGGAAGGGATGGGAACAGCAGAACTGGCCACTTTCGAGCCCGCATCTGCCATCCTGACCTCCTTCAAACAGCGCCAGTCAGCTGAGCTATAGAAAACCATGCATGCCACGAACGACAAACACTCGCAAAGCTTGCATCTGCCACGTCCTCGCCCTCCTCCTTCGGGGCGACCTCTTCCTTGACCCGTCCGGGTTGCCAATCTCTGCCAACTGCGGCAGTGGCAAGTTTCGAGTCTGCATCTGTCGTCTTGACCTCCTTCGAAGGGCCAGTCAACTGCGCCTTTAGCCTGAAACACATGCCACAAACACCGACAGACCGTGCTTACTGAACAAGCATCTGCCCTGCTCCTGCGGACTGCAATCCGGGGCGACCTCTTCCTTGACCCCTCGGGCTTGCCAATCTCCACTCACAGCAGCAATATCAACTTTCGAGTCTGCATTTGTCGTCATGACCTCCTTCAAGTAGCGCCAGTCCACTGGGCAAAAAGCCGACAGGCGTTTACTGTTTACTGAAGAAGCATCCCAGCGGTCCTCACCCTCCTGCTTCAGATTGGCACCCTCTTTGTCAGGGGCGACCTCTTGCTTGACCGCAGGTGGCCAATCTCCACTCCACTGCTCGTGCCTCTCCGCAGCAAACCCAGGTCAACACTTCGGTGCAGAATAGCTGCTCTGGTGGTTTGAAGCATCGAAATACCTGCAGCCAAGCTGCCTGTGTCGCTGTCTGGTCATCCGCTGCTCCTTCGGGTTCGGAAGGTGATGCCGCACGGGCATAGATTCCGAATCTGTCTGCCAGAACTCCAGCTGCTTCTTCGTCGGCACCTTGAAGGCCTTTAAGGCAAATGCGCCGAGTTTCGGACCTCAGGTGCACTAAACGTGAGATACCACGTGCTGCACTGGAAAGCATGTCAAACAAGCGTCCCTCATTGCTGGGCAAGCCGCCCATCACATCATCGCTAGTAGACGCATTAGGTTAGGCTGAACCGGCTCGTCCGAACTCAGTGGACAGTCTGCGTTCAGCCACAGTCCCGCCTTTCGCTTGCCACTCTTGCTTTTGCCTGGGCGGTCCGGTTTTTTGCGGAGATTTGGCTGATGCAGTATACGGCTTCTGCGCTATGGCGTTTGTGGCTTTTCCATGCATGAGAACATCTGCGAAACGCACAGCAGAGGCAGCAGGCAATGCCAGCCAACACCATACCATACCGAGAGAATCTGAAAGGCTTTCAAGCTCAGCCCCCCTCGTCCCCACATACCTGCCGCATGAGCAGCTCCTCTGGATGTTAACAGGCCATGACCCAGTTCTGAACCTCAGAGCATCCCTGCTCCTTTTCTTATCATGTGAATCGGCGTTGTCTCTGACAGATCCCCTTCTGTCAACGAAAAAGCTGTCCAGGACGGACCTACCATAGACCGTTCCGAGCATTCATGGGTGGTAGGATTCTGGAGGTCCCCGCACTGCACACCTGACACCTCGTACCCCATAACCCCTTACCTCACCGTACAATGTGCTAGATACCCTTGCAATGAAAGGATGGTTAAGACGCTATGTGATGGCCAAAGTTGCAAGCGAGCCACGCTTGCTGACCGGAAGCGGGTCTTCCGGCGGGTCCGGTCGAGCTCTGCGCATGAACGTGTCAGCTGAGAGCTTCTCGCCTTCAACCAGCAAAAATCGAGGATGAGTGGTATGCGATTCCACAAGGGGAAAGTCAAACTTTAGACAAGCCACAACGAGGGCCATGATCGACAACTTCCCACCCGCTTCTCCAAGACAAGTGGCATCCTTACAGACATGCGACGAGCTCGTCCAACAAGTACAATCGAAAAACGAGATTCGTAGCGAGATCTGCCACTTCGATGACAAGGATCTCTTGCAGCAGAAGCCACCAAAGGGTTGTGTCTGGCTAACCTGCACTGCAGATCTTTACCCGCTGGCTGGGGCAGCTCTGTCCCTCAGCACGCGCTAACAGACCAAACATTCGAGCCGGTTCCAGGCACGACCAAGCCTTCAAGTGTTTATTTGACGCATGAAAAACCCAAACCCTAACTATCACCACAAGCCCTGCAGAACGACCTCACCGCAGCCCTCGACTGTCGCCTGGTACGGGCAGGAGGTGTTGGCGCAGGCGAGCGGCTGCATGCCTCTTCTGCACGCACTGAGGAGATCACCCAAGACTAAGTCATTCTGTCAGGGTGTAGTGGTGTCGAAGTGCTTCTCACATGATGCTTCTTGAAGTTGCGCAGCTGCTAGAAATGAGCAGGAACAGCAAGGATGGCCTCAGCACAGGCCCTTCAAGACCTAGCACTACCATAGTCCATGGTTCTACCAGGAGATGCCTCAACAGTCTACAGCAAGTGGATCGCCACAAACCTCACAAATTCAAGATGCTGCCCTTCGAGCGACAGAAGCGGCTGGCCTTTAGCAGTGGCCGCAGGAGCCCATGGACTTTGTGTGGGAGAGTGAAGTAGAACAGCCACGGTATGTTGAGAGACTTGGCTGCGACTTGCCATCGGCGCAAGTCGAGACTTCGAGGGCTCGGCTCTGGCTACAGATGAATGCTTACGCTTACTCAGCTTCCTCCTCGCTCCACGACCGGAGACACCAGACCGTCCCACAAAGCCCAGACTTCTCCTGGATTTGGGTTAGACATTGGGCGCGCATGGCTGGGAAATGCAGATATTGAATCTCTGGATCTCCAGGAGAGGTGAGGATTCTGCGGGCGATCACAAGGCAGCCCCCCGGTGTTAGGTGTTGGGAACAGGCCAGCTCGAGCCGAACTTGCGCAGCGCTGGCGATTCTGAAGCACACCTCCTGCAGCTCCATTAGGAGGCTCCCTCTCTCTCTCTCTCTCCCGTTTGGGGACGGTCTTCGGAGGCCGTGGAAGTGAGCATGCAACCCATCCACTGCACGCTTCTTTCCATGACTGGACAGATCACTCGGCACGAGGCGCTCAGCAGCAACGATGTTTGACTATACTTCGTGGGAAACATGAGGCATCTACCATGCACTACCCTGCAGTCTGTGACCTCAGAACACCTGTCCACGATCTCCGCTCATGCAGTTCACGATTGCAGATCTCCTGCGCGCTATGCTTACCTAGATACGTTAGGATATGAGTAGCTCGAAGGGGTGAGAGCAGACGACGGATTGACATCAGAAGGTGTCGGCCACGTCTCTTCAAGGCTCAAATCATACGTTGTCTTGTTAGCTATGCAGTCTCGGAACACATCACTGGTCAAAAGCGACGACTGGCCGCCCTTAGACGCTGGCAGTGAAATCGCGTGCAAGCGAACCACAACTTGCCGGCAAAAAGGGCGATCCTTGCTTGCTACAAGTTGAAAATGCTGAAGGGCACTCGTTTCGGGAGTCTTCACCATCACAAAGGCAAGCTGAGAGAAGTTTCTTGAACACAACTTCAACATGTACTGCACCGCCAAAGTTGAGACGACGGCCTGGCTACATGGCTCTCGCGGTGGAAGCACTTTTAGAAAGCTTGCGGTCAATGCCCGAAAGATTGTCCAAAGGCTCCCCTGCTTCCATGGTACACCAGCAGATTCTAGTTTGGCACCCAAGCCCGTGCAAGATCCACACCTCCGTCAAGAACCCTCCAAGTTATCACCTCACAACTTCCACTGCGAGATACATGGAACGTTGAGGAGGGCCCCAAGCATCCAGCAGGAACCTGACCCTCTTCTAAGGGGCCACCGAGCCGTGTTTCGGAAGCTAGAGATGCAGAAGCTTGGGGGACCTCCGGTAAGGGCGCACTACACGTTGATAATGGTCTTGCCCTTCTGGAGGAACTGAAACACCTCCTTCGCCACCTGCGCGTCAGTCGGCTTCGAACAGGAGACAGCCAGCGTGACACGGTAGGCTGAAAGTGGTGCTGGACCGGCTACCTGTATCAGCCTGCTGGCCTCGATGTTGTCCGGATTCTTGTCCGGATGCCAGTCTCTCAACCTCAGGCGACGGGATCTGCTTGCGATGCCAAGCTCTGGAGGGCTGTCGAAAACAAAAAACTGCTTCAACACTGCTTGGAGGCTGCAGCGCGACAGTGTAAGTAAAGGTCCCCGAAATGTGCCGAAGGCTATGATCTTCCCCGCCACACTTGTACCGGTCTTGATCCCTGGCTAAGCCAACGAGAACCCCTGAACCCCTGGGCTGCAGTTGCGGAGCAGCGCTCTCCACTCCTTCGCTCTCGCTTCTTTGGGCTCGACGGACTGCACACAGGGCAGGGCTCGGCCTTGCCTTGAAGCCGAAGAGTGACACTCCCGAGACCCAAAGTTTGGTGCCTGGAGCTTTCTGAGCTTTTCCAAAGCCTCGAGCTTGGCCTGTGGTGGCACTCTTATGTGAATGCAGAGAAGCTCGAGCACTTGAGATCAGCAAAGCCTGGAGGCAACAAAAACCTCCTACTTGAGCGGAAGCTGGGCAAGTCCTTCTCTACAGTCCGCCTGCTCGATGGCTGGCGATGTTGTCTTGCCCTTAGCGCCGGCGTGTTCGCCCACTTTCTTCGGGCTCCGGCTCCTGGCAGAGCCCAGAGAACTCGTGCTACAGCAGCACAATTGGATCGGCGGCGGTGGTTAGCATGAACGAAGCCACCGAATGCACACAACATGACATCTAACAGCTCAACCGAGCAGGGCTCCAGTTCAACGAAAAGGTTTGAAGCTCCACAGGTGCTGGTGCCTTGAACTGCTGCGCACCTCCTCGGCTTCGAGGACGCTGCTGCTGGAGCCTCAGTCACGCCCGCTGTCTGCAAAGCATCGACAGAACCTCGACCCAGCCTCGATACGGCTGTCAACATCGTTTAGGCAAAAGACACTGGACAAGAACACCAGCCCCGTCGTGCAAGTGCATAAGCCCTCGCTTTTCCGCTGCCTGTACTTTGCAGCAACAGCAATTGGTGAAACTCTGCTCTGTCTCAAGGCGTTGTCTTTTGACCCGGCCCAGGCAACGAAATTCGACATGGAGCTTTATGGTTTTGCTTGCTGAGACTGTCTGTGATGCAAACTCCTCGGAAGTAAGGTGGCCCAGCAAGCCCATATAATTGTTGCACCACCGCAAAGTCCTAAAGTGCCCGAAGTAAAAGGAGCAGGCAGACTGGCGAACTCGAGGATGGAGGGGCAGACCGGAGCGTTAAGCTTCGTAAGGGTTCTCTGTCCCTGTTTGGGAAGCTTCCGTGCATCTTTCGTGGGCGCCCGCAGGCAGAGAGTACCATACAGTGTGATTCACTCTTCGACGCAAATTACCGATTTTGCCATCATGTGCCACGGGCCCGCTACAGATACTCCAACAGTTTAAGCCAAGAATCTCACAGCTCCGACTGCACTCAAAGGAAAACTGTCCTCTCAGAGCAAAGCACCCGCAGCTCAGCACCGAGAACTTCGCGAGCCTCCCAAGCAGGCAGCGTATGATCGTCGTAGGCGCACCATGGATTCGCTACTAGTATCACGTTGATTGCAATCCTCTGAAACTCAAAAACCTTATCGCCGCCACTGAAGGTCGCTCCTGTACACCCTTCGGACTCCGATACCTGGACTCTCTCTGCCAGCTATCGCCTTCGGCGATGTATATTGATACAACTATAATATCCCCTTGTCCAAGCAATCCGTGGCCACCACCTTGTCGGGGAAGCTTGGAAGTTTGGCCTCATTGCTCCAAGACTTCGGCTTTTGGGCGCGTGTCTTCAATACTAGCCGGGTTGGGAGTGCGGGCGTTCCGGATACAAGATGTCTGACACCGGCTTAGGTGCCCGTACATGCATTGCAGAAAATTGGCTTCGGATGTTAAAGACGTACTCGGGACACCAGTGCGAGCAGAGAGCTTATGAAAGGAAAAGGCTAGCTGTCTTCCTTTGCCTTTAGTTGCCCTAGTCCCACTACGCAACTTCCTTCTCCTTGTTGGCGTTGTTCCTGTTGGTCCACACTGCCTGTTAATTGTTACCTACGCAAACACAATGAGGTTGTGTGGAAAAAAGAGCTCCAGTGTCTAACACCGGAAGACCCCCAAGTCTTGCTTGCTGTCCTGGTGGCGTTGGCTGCAGGCTCGCGCTCCCCTTGCATCAGCCGGCGCAGCGCGGCAAGGGTGGGAAGGCTGCCTTGGCGGCTGTATCCCTACGTTTCCCAGCTAAGTCTGTGATTCCATGTTCAAAAACAAAGCACTACGTCTTTTTCAAGGGGGTGGCGAAAAGCTCTGCCGCTTCGCTCGTGAGCTGGGCTGTCAGTTTCCGAAGTCCCCAGATTCTCCCGTGCCCAGAAACTACAACGAGTTGGGCCCAGTGGTAACGTCTATACATCCCTCCACTGTTGGAAAGGAAATTAAGCAAAAGCCTTAGCAGCAATCCGTTGATCGCCGCGGCTACTTACTGAATTCGCCACTGCTGGCATCCAGACTCCGACTTGTATCGGAGCCAGTGATTTGCAACTCTGCCAGCCGCGCAGTAGTGAGACAAGCAGAGTCAAAATCGAATTGGAAAACAGTCAGGAATTCGGGCGGCAAACGCATGTGGTTGTCCAGAAGGCCGCAGACTTAGCATTCGAAGGGTCCCTCATGACCCCTGCAGAAGAGGTCGTGCGTGCTGTCCACCAAAATACCTCCAAGAACAACACCGATGCTGGACTCATTGCATTGGCGAAAAACGGACATGCAGTAACTTGCCTTACATTTGCAGCGATAGCTGCCCCCTGTCTATGAGCTATGGCTATGCATGATGCCTGCATGTGAAAGTGCCTCTGGGCATGAATGCAAGTGTGCAGGTATCCGGGTGACCCTGTGCATGCATTCCTGCATATATACACGCACAGAACGGCTTCAACATAGAAATGCGCAATATATTACTACATGTACGATGCCCGTACGCTAATGCGCTAGGGCGAGCCGCAGTTCGAGCGGAGAGTGACAAGACAGGGAGCTCAAAACAGACTCGCAGCAGTGTTTTGCTACTTTGTATTCTGATGCCAGCATGGCACGGCGCCGCATGCTGCAAATGGCTGGGGCCCAGGCCTCCAAGAACTGCACCGAGATCTCCGACAAAGCACCAGAAAGAGTAAGATGCAAGATTGTGCTCGCTCGGCACGTGCTTATCAACGTGGTGTGCCGTCAAGCCGTAGATCGTGCCGTTCCCCCAGAGGACCAGGAAGATGGCAATCGGGATGATGATGGCAATCGCAAGGGATTCCAGATAGAGCCCGAGAGCAATGCAGGCCATTGCCATGCCGAGAAAGACCAAACGTCGGAACAGGCTGGGCGTGGAAAGGTAGATCGCAATTCGGCGGCTGATGGAGTCGCCGAGGAAGATGAAGACATAGGTAACAGCAAAGAACTGGCCCCACTGCATGAGGTGCTGATCACTCTTGGGGTTGAAGAGGGGCACGTAGGGAGGATGGAACATGTAGAAGATGGCCGGCCAGTTCTCCATTGCGAAATGACTCAAGAACTGTGCCACAAAGAAGGGGGCCATTCCCGGCATCCAGTGACGGGCCTGGAGCAACGAGGCTGCGAAGTTCGCCGTCTTCAACTCCGTGTTGCCTTTGGGGGCCAAGCGCGTGAATAAGAAGAGCCCGATGGGCAGGCAGAAGAGGATGTACCAGTAGATGCAGACCATCTCCAAACCGAAGGAGGAAGCTGTGAGGCCGAGGATGTTGATGGTTGCGAAGCCTGCAGGAGCTCCCACAATGGCCCAGGCCTTCGTGGCCCTCCCCATGGGCGTGATGACGCTCAGGAAAGTGACTTCGAAAATCCCCAGGCCCAGGCCCGAAAGCATGTAGGCGATGAAAACCGAGCCCACCCAGCTCCAGCCCAAGGTGAAAACGAGCAAGGTGGGGATTGTGATCCCCACAAACATGAAGCACATCGCGATGACAACTCGGCTCCAGGGGGTGAGGCGCGCGAAGACGACGTTGTGCCCCAAGCGGGCGATCAGCTTGCCATAGTGGACTGCAACGGCCGCTTGTGTGAAGGCATGTGCGGCTGCAGTGCCGTCCGTGCTGATGCCCAGCCGGTGCTTGTAGGCCGATTGGAGAGGGCCCACCATCGAAGCGTAGCCCTGAAACATGCTGAGCATGACAAGCAGCATGAGCCGGACTGGTGGCTGCTCCTCCGAAGGCTTCTCCAAGTCCTCTGTGACATCGCTTTGCGACATCTCCAGGTCTACCTCAGCCTTCCCTGCCCCCGCCTGGCCGCCCTGGGCGAGCTGGCCGTCCAGATCGTTCTGAACCTGCACTTCCTTCGCATCCACCACATCCATCTTTGCTGCGACTTCCGCCATCCGAACTGTCTGTCAAAAGTCGAGAGGCAGGCGTGACTGGTAACTAGCCCTGCCCTTGAGCCTTGCGGCTTTCAAAGGCAAACAACACTGGCAAGGCCGCTCAGACACAAAGCCTTCATCCATGCCAGGCCGCGCCATTTCGTGTGGCCCTCGCTGCGAAGAGATCGCGCGAGGCCCACGGCCAAACCTGTCCAACTGGGTCAAAAAAAACTGGCCAAAAGTGGTCAGTTTTTGCTGTCATGAGAACCAGGCACCTTCCACGTAGGCCAAAGGGATATGAGCGGCGACGTCGGGCCAAGCAGGCATCGAGTGGCGATAATCTGTTGAAGATGCTTTCAACAAGGACTGGTCCTGCAAAGTGCAAAGTGCAGATCAAAAGCTGCCACAAGTGCGAGCACTGTGCGAGCTTGTGGCACTTCCCTCCTGGCCCGGCACGATTTGCAGCATCACGCCAGGTGGAAGCTGCTCGAGCTGCAATGTTTCGGGCCAAGGCGTTGATTGAAGGTGCAAGGTGCACGCGCCTGCTCAGGCTCGGGGCGGCGAAGCTCTTGGCCGGCACCTGTGGCCATGCCTCGCCAGGCCGTTTCAGGTTGAGCTCCGGAGCACTGTAACATCACATCCCAAGCAAGCTTAGTAAATGATGCCCTGCAGATTTTGCAAGCCAACGAACGGAAAGAGACAAACCCCATCAATAGCTGAACCATCGCCTGAAACCAGGCCACACCCAGCACCAAGGCCAAGTCGCGCATCATTGTGCGCGCGAGGCTGAGCTCCACCAAGTCGTCAAGGAGCTCGGAAACGCTCCTCAATGCCACTTAAGATGCACTCCCTGGTCAAGATTCCAAGATTCGACCCGCACGTCACCAGCCTATTTTTGGTGGTGACAGACCTTACACCGGCTTTGGGCTCGGTTTTAACTTCCCTCCAGCCGCCTAAAGCAGACATCTCAGTAGATATCTCCTGAGCTTGTCTGAGCTTGTCAAACACACCCTTGAAAGGCAGCCGCGCAGCGACACGGACGCACGTGGAGACCAATCCTGCATGCTTTCAGGCAGACTCTGTCTCTCTGTGGCAAGCACAGCATAAGAAACCCCTCATCGCAGCTCCTGCGCGTTCACAACCACGAAAGCCGCGCGGCTTTGGGCCAGACGTTCGCAAATGTTTCGAGACAGCACCGCAGGGGTGCCAATGCCGTAAGCACAGCCTGCGTATTGGACAAAACGCCAAGCAACTGAAGAGTCCAAAGTCATGAAGAAGCTGAGGGGCACTGTGATGCCCAGTGTCCATAGCGCACCACATCTTTGGCTGCCTTCATCTGGACTTCAGGGACGCATGCAGCCCCCGAAATCGTACGTTAAGCGAAGCCGCCTTATCACGCAGCATGGCCACGCACATGGCTGAGACGGCTCCACCCATGCTGTGCCCACAGAACACCAGCCGGTAGCCCTCGCAGTCGGCCAGTAGGCTAGGTCCGCAACTGCAAAGACTCGCCCTAGTCCTGGTGGGCTTGCATCTCCTTCCGCAGCAGCTCCTCGATCTCCTGAGCCAAGGGTGGCGGGCGGCCCGGGTGGCTGTTGGCGTTGGGAGAGCCACGGGCCACGGAGGCCGGCCTCGAGCAGCTTCTGCGAGGTTTTCACGAAGCCTTCGTGAGCAGTGCCTGCAAGGCAGCCGCTGCGCCGCTGCGCGACCGAGCACGACCGAGCACGACCGACCGCGGCGGCGCCGCAGCGACCGCAGCCTTCGAGAAATGGCACCGAGTTAACGGCGCAGTCCGTGAGGATGTCCTTCAGCGACAGAGTCCCGCGGACCGCGACCACGATCCACTTAAGGGCATGATCCCGTGCAACCGCGAAGGCTGGCCTGGACGACAGCACGGACGTGTCGCAAACTTGCCGAATTCAGGAGTACATTTAAACATGGAGAAGTGGCTGAAGCGGCCCCAAGCTGCGCCACTGTGCACACAGCAGGTCTTCTGGTGCCAGGCACATCATGTCGAGGAAGGCTGCCTCCTTGGATCTTCCCTGACTGCGCCACTGTGCGCACATGAAACAACTTGGGCCAAGCTCGTTGGATGCGTCATCGACATGCTCTGCATAATCGAAGGCCGCGCGGTGGAGCGAGAAAACCATAGCTCCTGTCCAGCGAGCATTAAGGACCAAAATGGTATAAAAGGACTTTCCAGTTTGCGAGATAGCTTCTGCTGGACACAACAGACCGTGCATGAACATGGCTGAGATGCAGCACGCAAGCGGCACCAAGAAAGCTCCTTGCGTCACGGAATCGAACAAACCGCGCCGCCCGGTGTAGGCATATGCAGCCCGGCTGTAAACTGCAGCCAGCACCATGTCCTTTTATGTCATATTGGGAAATATTGGAAGACAGTCTCTGAGCACTGGACGTCATATCCAAGCATCCGGCACAGAAGCTATGGACCCTTCTCGACATGTACCAAGAATCTGTAAGTGTTGGCAAATCATCCCATGGCGATAGCCTCTGGCAGAGATTCTGGTACTTCTCCTGGGAAGACGAACATCAAGTGTCGAGGCACAAGCCCTTCATCGGAGTCAGCGGCTCCCAAGGAAAGCTCAAGTACGAGAAAGTAGCGAAATCATACCTCAGAGACCTCTGAATTGTGCCAAAGTGCTACGTCGCTGTGCGAACGTCGGATGACTGCGGTAGGATCGATAGGCACTTGCGACATGCTGCGTCCTGGGCTGCCAAAAAGGGGTGCACCACCTAATGCGGGTCGCCGTGCCTGGAGAATCAAGGAATGAGGGGCTGGCTACCAGCAAGGTCACCGACAGCATTCCAAAGGCTCTCCATGGCGCTCGAGCTGTTGTCACACCAGAAGATACGGGCGGCGCTTTCCTCGCTTCTGGAACATGTAGCAGCTGATGACATGGGGAACCGACGCATGATCACGCACGCAATGCTGTGTCTGTTCCGTGGCGGACCTGGTATCAATTGCTAGGAGCTACACTCCTTCCTGTTGGCATTTTGCACAGCTGCGAAGGCCACCGAGCACTATGAATCGTAACGGAATACAACTCAACAACACTGCAAAACCACCGTGCTCTCGGTGCTTCCGAAAGGGCCCATGAAGATCCGAAACCCAACATGCACACAACTTCGCTTACCCCGCAGATACCTGGCAGCTTCAAAAATCAACTCGGCTCTGCCCTCCAAGGCGCCCGAAGCGGTTCGCCTCGGCGCCAGCGCCGGCGTCGCACCCGATCCCCGAAGCCTGGCAAGCATGGGAAGCATGGAATTCTGACGAGACCTCGAGACCGAGGGCTGAGCATCTAGGGCTGTGCCACGTGCAAACTGCCAGTGTGGCTTTGACAGTGCAGAATTTCAAGGACAACAGGAGGGACGGGACTTGGTGGAACAAAGTCCAAGTAAGCTTCGATCACCATGTTGATATGGAACTTAAAGCTCCACTAACCTGAACGTCTTTGTCTGACCAGGCGGCGAGGTGTGGCACGGCCGCCAAGGCGTTGGGAGTCTAGCCTATCTGCAGTGAGAGGCGGCCGGACAGCTGACTAAGACCACATTCTGGACGTGGAACCGGTTGAGAAGCAAGTTCCTTACATGGCCCTTTGCACCTGTTAGGCTTGGTTGCGTAGATCCAGCCATAGCAGTCGGTGGTCGAATCCACCTGTCAAGCAGGGTGCGAGTGTTTGCCTCGGAAGAAAACTAGACACCTGAAGCACATTAGTCCAAACCTTCTTAGCGAACAGCATCGAACAGCTTAGCTGAACAGACTCGGTTGCAACTAATAGGAAGATGAGCCTTCGGGCCATAGAGGCAAGATGTTTCCTCGCCATCGGGCTTTGGTGGGTAGACCAGGACTTTCAGATCTGCCCTTGGCTGACAGATCTGTCCATGGCTGTGTAGACTTCGGTTGAGGCTTGCATCGTTTTTGCGTCTGTGTGTTGTGGATGCGTTCAAAACTCAAAGTGTCGCTTGTTGCTTGCGGCACAGAAAGGGCCATGTCTGCGCTGAGCAGGCGGCGAAGTAAAGGGAACGTCTTTCAGCTTCGTCGCCTTGCACCATGGAGACCAATGCAGCACATGGCGGGAACGAGCAGAGAGGCCGCTGCGAGGCGCTCCCGCGCTAGGGCTTCAGTTCCGTTTAAGCTCATTCCCTAGTTCCCTGGTCGCACTGCACCCGTGCAGATGAGGCACGCCATCATCGGCCCTGGCTGGGAAGCACAGATAGCTTGCAAGTTCCAGTGATCTTCCTCCGGTAGTGCTGCCCAAGCTGCAGCGCCTCGTAAGGTGGCGCGCGCTCCTTGAGACGTGAAGGCAGCAGAGGAAGAGGCAGAAAACACGACAATTCTCAAACACAAGAAGAAGCACTGCGCCTCGATGAAGCTGTCGGCCCAGCTCCTGGTTTCCGACGTAGGGGTCTCTTCCCAGGCACCAGACCAACCAATCCTGGTACAGCATGGCACTTCCCCCGAAGGCTCTTCTTTCAAGGCAGTTTCTTCTTGCAGACGCGGTGCTGCTGGTTCTCGAGGATCCAAAGCGGCAGACCTTCGAGCAGCTCGGGCTCCCGGTCCTCGGATGTTTGTTGCTGAGTGTGCTTGACTGTGTGCTTGACTGTGCTTCTGCTGAGCTCAGCAAAAATCGGCAACCCGGTCTCTGTCGCCAGAAAGGCTGCTGCCATGGCCGACTGGCATGGCCTCTGCTGCGCCTCCTTTGCCACTCTTCTATGTCCTATAGGTCCTATTGCCCTAGCCAATCCTATCTTCTTTGGACGCTTTGGGTGGGTATGGCACGCAACATACGCTGCCCTTAAAATCTTACATGCAGCATTGATCGTCCAGCGCAGGTTGTCCCTAAGAGCTCGAAACGGAGAAGGCTGCATGCACATGTCGCATCACATACCCAAACGCTCTCCCTTAATTACAGACAACCACTCCCCGCTGACAAACTCTCTCTGCAGATTTGCAGCTGAGGAGACAACCACTTTTCTTAGACCTGCGAAGAGCGGCAGCTCTCTCGTTGCCTGCTGCGAAGAGCGCCTTTGGCCAAGGGTGCGGCTTCTTTTTTTTCTTTTTCTTCTTCTTCTTATCCTCAGAAAACGCACACAAAGAGCCGCAGTGGCTGAGTAGGCGGAGAAAAAGCGAATTCGCGGTGCGACCCGCGGCCTTCTTCTTCTTTTTCCGCCGCCTCTCCGAGGAGCTCTCCGAGGACTCCTGGAGAAAACACGCTGTGCCCTCTTCGGCTCCGAGGATGGCACGCAGCGAGCATTTCAGCTCGAGGTTGTTCGTTTGCGATTCCTCGCTTGTTCTTCGTGAGGACGGGCTCTTCTCCTCCTGGATGCATCACACGAAAAGCGGTCGCGACATTACGAAGTTGCGTCTTCGTGGACGGGATACGTATCATAGGCAGCGGCAGCGAGTACGAATGAATCTCAAGCGACTCAACGATGCAGACGATGCTTTCAAAGCTGGCAGGGGCAAGTGGTATTCCCTTGACCGATTTCCTATCCAATTGATTCTGCCTAGGCTCACAAACCACAAGTCAGCAGGAACGGGTCACATGACTGCAGTGTGTTCAACAGGTGCAAGAATAAGAAGTCATTGATTAGATGGTTAGACGGTTAGATTGACCGCGAGATTGGACTTGCATGGACTTGAGCCGCCTCGGAGGGCGGAGCCTTCTCCTCAACGACAGGCGGCGGGACGCCTGCCTGTCCATGAGCTTCACATTCTTGTTTCATGGGGTGTGTAAACACCAACTGGTCACAACGAGCTTCGGCTATTCTGAGAGCCTTGCTGGGAGTCAGGGGAACTAATGCAAGCGATAAAAAGCCCACGAAAACGAACATGGAGATGGAGATCGGCTTGAACACTTTGTCTTGTCCGTGTGCCTCGCCTCACCTGGGGTTCCGATGCTAGATTTTTTTCCCTCCTACTTAGCAAGGACGCTGCCCGATGCTAGATTTAGTGGTGAGGCTTTGTCACGATACGCGGCTCAGACGACAAACAGACAAAGGTGACGACTCCAGGAGCTCACAACCTCGAACCCTGCGCACTTTCACGGTCCATAGATGCCAGCGCTCCGAGCTCCGGGAGATGGTGATGCTGTCATCACACCCAGCGGGAACATCTGCACACGTTGTAAAATCCCTTCGCCAGTACCACAACTCAATTCGCACCTATATGGCCACCGCAGATGCACCCTGCAGTGTGGGAGACAGGGCACCACCACATGCTGGCGTTGTGTAGTACGCTCATGCTATTTGCTAGAGTGGGGTGTAAAAGAAAAGGTGACCTGAACAGGCGGGCAACACTATGCCTATGAACCAGATGAATGAGGTCTGATTGGCGAGCCCGCTTCGAAACCTCTAGTCCAAGCGAGAGCCTACCTAAGCTCCTACACATGTCATGTCTCCGAACTTGTCCCAGCATGGCTAAATGACACCAGGGCATGCAGTCAGATCACTGGCAGCTGGACAGCCTGGCAACACAGTGTCGAGTCAATGCTTCGGTGTACGCACTACCGGATTGCATGCAGCGCTGGGCGCTACCCCTTGCCTTGCGCACTTCATTGTGGCGTGGCGGCATCTGCGGGTGGGGGCGGTGGTGGGCTGCCGACCACAGCGGCAAGTTGCGCTGCCACTCCGGCATCGCCAGGCTGCACGGCCGCTTCTGCTGGTGCGGGTGCTGGCGGGAGGGCAGGCTCTGGTTGCACAGCCTCTGGTGCAGGCGGTGCGGGTGCTGGCGGCGCCGGCAACGCCTCTTGCGTTGCTGGCACTTGCGCTTCGAGCGGGGGTGGCACCGGCGGCGAAGCCTCGCCAGGCGCTGCCTCGATCGGACCCGGCAGCCCCGCAGCTCCCATCTGCAAGGCTTGTGAAGGATCGGCGGCCATCACCTTCAGCTAGAGCATTGCGATTTCCTGTTGCAAGATGCTCGATCTTCGATGTCGATCTGAGGGCCCGTCAGGTAAGCCAGCGGCGGTAGCGTCCTGGCGGACGACAAGGAACCAACAGGCACATGTAGCACAGTCTAGCTCCCCTCTGCAGCACTCAGCATGAGGGCCTGGAGGCCCACCGGTTGCTGAAGAAGCGTCTGTTGCTGCATCAGCGGCTGCTGCATCGCCACAGATTGCTGCATCATAGCGGGTTGCAGGTACTGCTGCATGCCAGGCTGCAGCAATTGCTGCACGCCCGGCTGCTGCAGGGCGAACTGCTGCATGCCAGGCTGCACTGCGAACTGCTGCAGACCCGGCTGGACTGCGAATTGCTGCAGCTGCTGCACTCCCGGCTGCTGAATGGCGTATTGCTGCATGCCAGCCACGCCATACAAGCCCTGCTGCAGTCCCTGTTGGGGCACTGCCTGTACAGGCAAAGACTGCTGCAGGACATATCCGCCACCGGGCCTCAGCTTCTCGCAGCACATGCCTATAGGCCTATACCATCCATTGCCGTCCTGTGCGCTGAATCGGACGCGATCCAATCCGAGCCCCTGGCAAAGCGGTAAGGGCTGGTTGCTGCACTTGTACGGCATAGCCCGCGACACCTTGCAAGGCACCTTCAGGGATATTACAGAACTCAACGCACTCTTCTGATTGGTGCAACCACGTGTTCGAGTCAGTCGACTGCTTGCCAGCTCCGGTGATCTCGCCTGCTGTCAGGCCAGTCACACCGTACGGGCTGTACCCCGCTGCAGCAACTGTGCCAGCTCCTGCATGCTGGAAATTCGACATGGCTTGGGGGCGTTAGCTTATGAGACAGCTCGTAGAGCTGGGCTCGGGAAGCCGGCCAATCTTGAACCATCATTCTGAGCCGAGGCTCCGTTGGACACAGGGCCGTAGCCACGTTGGCCCAGGGGCTGGCTTCCGCCGGTGACATTCTTCGCGACCTGCCAACTGGAACATGGGAGAGCGAGGCTGCGAGTAGTTGATGCGGATCTGAAGAAGCGGATTCCCAAGCGAAGTTGCGCCCCAGCGCACCATCTGTCCCGGCTTGGTCTCACTGGGCTGCACATCGAAGCGGACCCAATCGCCTGTACAACTTGGAGGCCGGAGTTTCAACATAGCCCTGAACATGAAAGTCTCACTAGGTCTTCAGCGGAACCTTGCTGTGGCTGGGTGTTGATGCACTCCTTGACGTGCAGCCAAACATTCCTCAGTAACTCGGACACCAGCACCCCCCAGATGGCTCACATGAAAGTCCATCTTTCATTATACCGCAAAGCCACGGCTGTCCGGGCAGATCAATGAAGCCGTAGCCCTTGGTGTCGTTCCAGGTCCGCCTTGGCTCTCAGTTTCACCAGAGACGGAGCAGACAGAGGTCAAGTTGTGGAGGGGCGGTGGAAATTGAAGCAGAAGCCGAAGCTTACGGGCCAAGAGGCACTTTGCCGACGTTCGCACCCGAGCCAGGAATCTCCGGGGCAGGCTCTGCTGGGAACTGCGGCATCTCCTCCGGCTCGGTGAATAGACGGATCCAGCCCCGCTGAAATTGTGACTGCAAGACTGCATCAAGAATAGCTTCCCAGCATGCGTGCCTTGACGCCGGTGCTACCTTCCACACTCTTGGCAACCTCTGGCAGAACAACAACATGCTGGAGACCTTGAGCTCAAGACGCTGCTTGCAACGGTGCGGCCATCTGCCCCGGCTTGGATTGGCTCGGCTCCATCGAGAAGGTAAGGACATCTCCCGGAACGGGCTGCTTGTCATCTATGCCTGCTCGTCATAGCTGCATGGCAGGTTCAGGCAGTAGTTAGTTACATTTAAGTGCTGTCGTTGTCGTCATGGTCCATGGTTGCGATAGCAGCAGAAGCAGCAGCAAGGTACTGAACAGGAGAATCCTTCGTCATCGCCATCCAACCAATCGCAAACCACATGGCATCGAAAGTCATTCAAGCCGTTGATGGGGGTGCTCAAGAATGCAAATCATTCGGTGGTCTCGTCTCTATTGTCGATGCATGTTTCAGGCTTCAGGTTACCGTACAGACCTCATACTACGGTTGTCGGACGTGAGGGTGGGCTTGCGACTCCTGCTGACCGCCTCGGTTACGGACGGCGGGGAACTCTCTCGCAGTTTCGCCGCAGCAAAAGGCTCAACAGACCAGAGCTTAGCACACGGAGAGGAATAACGAAAAAGTATCACGAAAGAACACAGCAGCTTGACACTTGCTTTGTCCGTAACTCCAGCAACTGCAATACAGGCCTGAGTCAAAGCTTTTCTCTTGAACTGCTGGGACCCTTTTTGCATGACACGCTGTGGACCTAGTTCATTCCAAGCGTCAGTCTTTGATGTGGATGAAGACATCGGTACCTGTGCCAATGTCCTGAGCAAGTGCCACAGCAGGAATGCTGTATTGGGCCCTGGTTGCCAGCACATCGTTTTGGAAAGCTTGCGTAGCATCAATTTCAGACTGGAGGTTCAGACAGGCGGCGATGAATCCGAAGCCTTTGGCCCCGTTGAAGCTTTTCACTCTTCCCTGTGTTCGAGCCATGGCTCCACCACGAAATGATCTCAAGAGACTAATCGTAGATAAGCTTGGAAGCTTTGTTTAAGTGAGTCTTAAGTGCATCTTTATGTGCCTCCATCGAGGGATTCGGATCATGACCACGCGGCTTCGGCATCTGTACCAGTTGGATGTTTCCGTTCTGCGACTTTGCGTGGAGTCCACTTGTTAGACGGTTAGATTTTTTGGGCAACGAGGCTAAGAAGGCTGAGAGCAATCCTCGCCCAAGCCGCATACCACTCAGCTACAATCCTGTCTGCTTTCAAAGGGCAGAGCACGTCACGGGTTCAGATCAAAAAGCCACGGCCAGCACAAAGTCGCTGCCAGATTACATGTTCAAGCAAACTGCGTCCAGACACTTTTTCGGCAGCAGCCGACCTGTCAACCGAAGACCTCGCTTCACCTGTCTCCCTCTTTCGGAGGGAAATACCACCAACGTCACCACGCATGTCTGTGGAAGTGTGCTCCCTTCCTGCTCCTTGCTCATGCTGGAGGCATCCGCGGAGTCGGACCAGGAAGAGCCCCAGGCGGGCCAGTCGATGTATGTCGATGTTGCTCCGTCGAAGTGATATCCAACGCGGCACGGCAAGATCTTCGCGTACACGGATGCTGTCAGGTTTGGTCATGGTCGGCGCTGCTGCCGGACAGGGACTCTTCATCCTCGCTTGAACCGCCTGAGCACAAGCCCAGATGTAAGGGCTAAAGTGAAGCGTGCCGACTCTAGGGACCTCTCCAGCACTTGTTGCTGACTCGCCAAGAAGTACAAGCTGGGGCTGCCACCTTTGAGCTGCGTGAAGGCAGCTTTTGAAGTTCGGTCGCCGATTCTGGCAAGGATGCCCTGACTCACTAGACTTCGGCAAAGTAAGCAGCGCAATGACGGTCACGCACCTTGACCCGCAGCTTGAGGGCTACCTGAGAACACTGGGTGTGACATGATGTAAAATTATTCTTCTCCTGGGGCCGTCCGACTCACACACCCTCTTGCAACAACTTGAAGCCATCAACCATGTCCGATGTTGCTGACGCGCGGCCCCGGCTGCGTCCTCAGCACACCAGGCGCAGCTGCCCGCAAAGTAGAAGCGATTGCAGGCTTCAATACGGAGTTTGCTTCGCTCAGGCACACGCACAAGCCCGTTTCTGAAAGCCCTTAGACCACCAGAGAGGCTAAGCAGCAAAGCCGTCTGTACAGTGCTTTCCTGCTCAAAGGCCCAGATTCCCCTCCAAGTCACATTCAAGATCCATCTTCGGCCCCATGGACTTTCCTGCGAGGAAGCATCTGTACTGTCAGGGTTCGAGCAGGAGCGATGATCTCGGCAACTGCTCGCGAAAGCATGGCCTGCATCTCGGCACCCGCTGCACTCAGCGCTGGCCGCAGCTCGCTCGTCGTCCAGGCCAGGGAGCAGTGCCTAGACAGAAGAAAGCAATCAAAAGTTAGTGCATTCATACACACACCACACAAACAAGGGTCCGATGCACCAAAATTGCCGCTCTTTCGGAGACTGTGCAATGCGAGCAACAACTTCCACCCATGCACTGGATACCATCGAGCAGTACATACTCCTTCGGTCTTGTCTGCTTGTTGAAACTGTGCAGCCGCCGTGCAGCTGGAGCAGGTCCGCACTGTGAGACGCCACAGGGACCCCCAG
Organism: Symbiodinium sp. clade A Y106; assembly: GCA_003297005.1. Lineage (NCBI taxonomy): Eukaryota > Dinophyceae > Suessiales > Symbiodiniaceae > Symbiodinium > Symbiodinium sp. clade A. The sequence goes on along the minus strand of BGNK01001242.1, from coordinate 77,817 downwards.
CTCGCGCCTCAGTGACCCAGCTTGGGAATCCGTTATGCCTCGGCCGACGACCTATCATTGCATCAAGCCTTTCCTGCATTTTGCCTGGCAGAGCTCAGTGTTGGATACCCTTTCCCTGAAATAAACAGCGGCAGGACAGAATCTGCACAGGCATCCACAAAACCCCCAAAGCCATCACAATCTGAAGTACGGGACTTCAAAGCCCTGGACTATGCCTAATGCCAGTATCGAGCGTGGCAGCTCGGGTTGGGTTTGGACCTGAGGACAGGACGCCGCGGAGATCACGGCAGCTGCTAGCGGCCGCAACCAACGTTGGGAGGTGGAGACAGCAGAAACCTCGTAACATCAAAACCGCCCGTGTCAGCTTCAGCTTACGACAAATTCGCCTCGACGCCGGCCGAAGCAGTCAGAGGTTCCCATCCGGATTCCCTCTCTTCCCCACCTTAATCTTCTCCAATAACCCCCACCCTGAAAACGACCTGCCTGACCCCGCCCCCCCTCCTCTGTGTGAACCTCTGGATGAGCCCAAGGTCCCACGCTGAAATTTCGCTTCCTTGAATGTGTTTGGGTAGCTGCAGAGCAGTTTCACTTACCTTTTCCTCTTGCCCCAAACCATGACCCGCCCCCCCACCNCCTTTCCCCTGCAGAAGAGTCATCCGCTGCACACGGAGACTGCAAGGTTTCTGCGCCTGAAGGTTCTCGCCTCGAAATTTCTTCGGCAAGGCAACTTTCGCCAGTTCGGCACGTGCTTGTGGCCAGGCCGAGGCGGGCGACGCGAAGCCCGCCCGCGCTCCTTCGGCGCCTGCCACGCTGCGCTTTATCCCTATACGCTGCGGGTTTACGCAACTCGGACAAGCCAGACGAAGTCTCGGGTTCGAAGTGCTTTGACTGGTCGGCAGGGGAAGCTGACTTTCAGTTTTACACCACGGGGAGCAATGAACACTGCCAGAAAGCTATCGATATTCAGAGTAAGTTCGGAACTGTCGTCAGCTTGACTAGGCTGCACTACTATGCCAAGCAAACTCACGGACCTCGCGCTAAAGTAGTACTTATATACCAACCGGGGTGCGATGGCCCACGAATCCAACAAGGCATCAACTACGGCATAACACGTCATTCAGAGGATCTTTGGTACAGGAACTACCTTTTGGGGTGAAACGCTTGCGGTTCTTCAGTACAGCTCGCTCATGCATCTAGTCATGGCGTTGCATTCATATGCAGAACCTGGCTGCGGGTTTAGGATTTCGGGTCTGAGGTTTAAGCTTTACGCTCTCACAACTCGGACAAGCCAGGCGAGGTTCACGGTGCGCGGTCGGAGTGATACTTCTTCAGACCGTCTCGCTCCCTTCACTCCCACAAGCTAGGGGACCAGCTTTAGGGTTTGGGGTTTTTTGTCTCGGGTTGAAGGCCTATGCGCCTTGGTAGGCTTTCGGGTTGCTGCTTTCCGAAACAATGCACCTGCTTCAAGCACGGCCGGGCCGAGGTGGACGACGCGAAGCGTTTAAAATTATGGGAGGGCAGATGCACGCCGCTGCCCCCGCATCATGAGTCCTGCATTTCTCCTGTGTGTTATCGGGCATGTGTGTTGGTGAGTGTCGCAGTGAGATGCTCGGGTTCTGGCCGCGATTGCTTTAGTAAGCACCGAACAAACCCTTTGACTGCCAAAGCGAGGCAACGATTAATGTTGAGACGTGCACCCTTGGCTTCCATGCCGCTTCGCTCCTAATTGCCATCAACTGCAGACCTGCCATCTGCATTGCAGTCCAGGACGCACCGGCAAAATATCCTTAGCTGTTTGATGCTGACAGCCAAACAGTGGCTGGGGCGCCGTCTGCACGCTGAAGGTAACTGCGCAAGCACTGCAACCGCAGACGCACCCCGGCTGAGGCGAGCTGACGAGCCAGGTCTCTGTCGCCCTCAGCCGAGGAGAAAACCTCGAAGGTCTCGTTGAACCAAACGTCCTCCTCTTGGCCGTGGCTCAGAAGCACAAAATGCCCACAAACATTCCCATCAAGGCTAAATCCTGTCCAACCCTGAGCTGAGGAACAGGGGCACAGGGGGGTAAATGCTTCGAACCCACCGGCACCTGCACCCCGTCCGGCATGCTGAGGCCCTCTGCCAGCTTGCGGAGCCTGGTTGGAAGACTTGCGACCACCAGGCTGCCCGAGTCGGAAATAACATGGCATTGTCTGCAGCGTCTGTTATCCGCCGACCCCACTGGGGCGGCGCCCAGAAGTTAGACTAGCTTCGGCGTCAGTTCCATGATACTCAACCCTACTCAACCCCACTCCGCCCCACGCAACCTTACCTCGGCCCCACGCNTCAGTTCCATGATACTCAACCCTACTCAACCCCACTCCGCCCCACGCAACCTTACCTCGGCCCCACGCGGCCCTAACCGGCCCCACGCAGCCCCACTCGGCCCATCCTTGTCGCTAGGTCTTGTAAGACCAATTTGCATAGGCTTTAGTAGAAATTCGTAGTCTTAGAGTAATTTTATTGAATCCCAATGCATGCCCAACCCTTCCCCAGCCCCACTCAGCCCTAACGGGCCCTACTCGGT
>BGNK01001242.1:62768-74242 GCA_003297005.1 Symbiodinium sp. clade A Y106 | reverse complement strand
TAATTGAATCCCAATGCATGCCCAACCCCTCCCCAACCCCACTCAGCCCTAACCGGCCCTACTCGGCCCTACTCGGCCCTCCTCGGCCCCACTCGGCCCGAACCCCCCAGGCGGTTCCTTTCGGTTTTGGGGTCGGCGGCATTGGCGGCAGCCATTAAATAAGTTATAAGTGCTACTAGCACAGCTCTTATACTTGAATCTCACGGAGAAGTGCGACTCTTGCGACAATCGGGAACTCACGGTGTCGAGCTTCCCTAGACAGTGAAGTGCAAAAGCCCGCGCTGCGCCTCTCCTCGAAAGGCTGGATGGACTGGCGCCGCAGCATCATCAAAGGGGCTAGGCTGACATGCCATCCTCGCGGGATGAGTTAGGTAGGGCCAGCAGAGGGCTACAGGCACGCGCGCGCGCGCGCGCCCAAGCCCACAGGCATCTGTGAATGTGATTTGTGCACAACGAAATCCATGCATACAGAAGCATTCGCGTACAGATGTGTCCACGTATGCAGACGGCGACACTGCGGTGTACAGGCACAGATGTCGGCTTGATTTCTGTCTGACTGCCGCTCTAACTCATTGGGTCTGACCAGGCATATGTTCACCCGCAGGGCACACCAGTGTCCACACCGAAGAAAATGCCCCCGGGCAAATCATGTTGATGGTACGGTGTGCAAAGCGAAAGCAGCGGGCAGGACGACTTTGTCTGTACCAGCGATTGTGTCGGGCCGAGATTTTCTTAAGTCGACTGATGACAACAGGGTCAAAAAGCAAGGGCAGGTCCTGCGCCGACCTGATCAAGGGGCTAGCAAGGAGACTGTAAGCTTCAGAGCATGTCATAAGTCGAATCGTAGGAGAGCTTGTTGAATCATTTGGCATGATTTGGCATGCTATGGACTTTGTGCATTACAGAAGAATGATTTTGAATTACCAACAAACCACCCATTACCCAGAAGATACCTTCCCACAAGACACCACATCTTTGAGAAGATATGAACTCGTAAACGGAGGGCCTCCGGATCTGTGCCGAGGACCTCTGCCTGGGGTGCTAGTCGCGACAGCAGCGCCTTGCGTTCGTTGCATCCAAATGCATCCAACATCATTTTCCCCTCCTCCTTGGCAAGGACGAGGCCTGCATCATCCAACATCACATATTCACTGATTCACTCTGGTCGCCATCGGATCAACTGCCAATGCACCATTCCCCCGACAAGCCCAGCTCCGTACTCCGAACCCTCGTCAGCACACTCCCACTCAAAAACACATTTCTTTGGAGTGCGAACACAGCTGGTTGTTCTGAAGCCACCACATTGTAAGACTTGAGTTGGCCGTCACCGTCCCCTCAGAGTGACGCGGCACCAGTTGTGGCATGGACTGACCCGTCTCACTGGAGCCTTGCAGCGGTCACCAGTCCGCCGCCATGCTCGCCTATGCAAAAAGCGAAGCACGAATTTCAGCACGCGACTCAGAGCAGATTAGTCTGGCTTGTTATTGCCGTCGCCCTGCAGCTTCATTTCCCCTTGCGCTACTTGCGTGCCAAGTCACGTCATTGTCACAGGAATAAACACCTTGGCAACAACGACGGGCCTTCGAAGCTCTCGAAGGAGTAAGGGTAAACTTGCGGTAAGCCTGCCGAGCGGCTAGGGTCGGGTAGTTCCCTTCGACATGCGGAACCCGGCGCTTCCGGCCCGCGTGGGCCTCCGGGTCCTCGGCACGTTCGAAGAGGCCCTGCAGCGTCGAAGGCACCTCAGCGAATGCGCATGGGACACCCGTCGCTCGGGGCCGAGCCCCGTTCTTTGCTTCTGGGTGGCACTGAGGCGCCGCTTCTTGCTCGGCCCATCCGACGAGGAGTCCTCGCTTCCGGAGTCCATGAGCATCGGGCAGCGGCGCGGTGCCGTGGCAGAAGCTGGCACTTTCGACTTAGAAGCTGGCGCTTTCTACTTAGAAAGTCTCCTGTCGTCCTGGCAAAAAAAACCTGCAGGTGTGATGCTCTGCCAACGCAGCTTGGAGCACCAAGAACGTACCCAATCGCAGCTTGTTCTCCCAGGCTCCCATCCCTCGGCACGTTCGTGCCTGCCCCTCTTCCAAAGAGGCCGTAGCTATGGCTCGAGAACCGGCCTGGCACCAGCACAGGAGGCAGCTCTCACCGTTACTATCCTCCTCTTTTCCTTCCGCGCAAGGTCAACTGGCGGACTCTTCATAACTTTCCCCTTTCTCGCCTGCAACATCGGCCCTTCCGCAACATCACTATGACCCCGTCCCCCCCGCAAAAAAAAAATGACGGTTGAAACCCCGCGCAGGGCCGCACAAAAACACCCTTATTAGTTCCCCTTCCTGTTGGGCGGCCCCTCTCTGAAGGTGAACAGGCAATGTTAGCGGCCTGAACAGCAGCATAACGTTGCCGGGGCCCGGACATGAGGTGACCAAGCCCGTCGTTTGGGCTGGCCGCCACCAAGCGGAACTCCAACTCCAACACCCACTGCGCGGCAGCAGGTGATCAAAAGGCCAAGAGTTCAACTACGGTATTCTCGTCGTTTATGGTTCCTAGCAAAAGGAGGTCGCATGCAGGATCGGGGTTACCACTACCCACCGACGGCAGCTGGAGGCCAGCCGCCGCCTGCGCCCTCAAAAACAATCCCCGTGCCCCGGCAGTTTTCATTGAGCAGTGCTGCCCAAGTGCTAGAAACCCAAGGCTAAGGCCAAGAAAGCCCCGAAACGTCGCAAACAAGTCTCAAAGCAGACTCAACCATCGCCGGGCGCCGCACTGGCTCCTAAAGGCCGGACTGCGCCAGGGAATCCAGGCCGGACGAGGCCCGGACATCCGGCAAGGCCGGGATGGCCAGGCATTCCCGGCCGGAAGCCCTGTAGAGGAGTTAATGAAAGTTCGTGACAGTTAATGGCTCATGAAGCCGCAAGTTGGGGTGCTTACATCTCTTCTCAGGTGTCTGGGGGCCAGCTACGAGCAGTCGATCGGATGTGTGCACAACCCCTCAAGCCCAAAAAAGTCACCTCTCCTAGATACATAAGGGCATTCTGAGGGCGGTGCGAAACTCAGCAACTACAACCTTTCCTAACCTTTCTTCCATGTGGTTCGTCACGAATCCAAACCCTGGCAATGTCTGCTGTCTTTGTTTCCCAAATCATGACACTCTTCTTTGGCAAACGTCTGCAAGGCCTAGCCATGGATCACTGCTTCCCTTTCGAAGGAAGGATACAAAATCCACACCAGACACACCTGGAGCAAGTGGAATGCCAAACAGCAGGGCTCCCTCTGCGTCCCGGGCCGGCATTGCATGAGGGTGATGGTTGGGGTTCACCGGGGGTGGGGGCATCCCGGCACCGGCCTGGCGAGAGGGAGACGGCTTCGCCGGGAGGGAGATCCTAAGCCTAAGAAGCCTATGAAGCACCTAGGACCTAGGGCAGGGCCTAGGGCAGGGCCTTGCCGAGCCCTACTTGGGATCCTGGAAACATGAAGTCATGTTCGGGTCTTAAGTCTTACGCTTCCGGACCTTCCAAAGATATCCCAAATGCTTCGTGTTAGCATGGGGCTGAGAATAAGAGAGAGAGAGAGAGAGAAAGAGAGAGCGAGCGAGCGAGAGAGAGAGAGAGAGCGAGAGCGAGAGCGAAAGCGAGAGCGAGAGCGAGAGCGAGGGATAGGGAGGGAGGGAGGGAGGAGACGAGAGAGAGCACGCTGGGAGTGACGGAGTTGAGGCCATGGCCGGGGCGGGTCGCAGATTGCGAGCCTGGCAGCCATTGGAACTGCGGCGTGCTTTGCCACCGGTATTCATGACTTCTCTGACAACATCCCACAATAGAAGGATGCAGCCAAATTGGTCTCCAGGTGGACAGCTCCAAAATACTACGAACTCTGATTGCCGCCTGCCCCCAACATCTTATTGCGGCGAACCTGAGGCTTGCCATCCGGGGCCCTCATCAGCTCGAAAGCCATGGCAGTCCCTGCTAGGTCGGAGGTCCTGCAGTTGAAGGCCGTGAGAGCCTCGCCAAAGAAGGGATGCGTAAGTTTCCGCGTCCTGAGCTCCGCAGCCACGGTTTCCTTCGCAAACCATATGTCCTGGCAGCTGTTCGGTCGAAAGCCGTGCCTCCTTGTCCAAAACATGCCGCGCATGGAAAAGCTAACCGCTGGCATCCTGTGGAATGTCAGGGTGAATGAGGAACCTCGGCGAAGAAGCTCAAGACTCAAGAATTACCCTCTGCAGCTCCAGTCTACGAATGCGCAGAGCGGTGGGGGTGATTTGAGTGGGCGCAACCAGTGCAACGAAGATCGGATCACGATGCTAGGCTTGTGGCCCAAAGCCTTTGACGGCAGAGTAACTCTTTACCGTGCCAATCAGCACGGTCCTGGCGGCTACGGTACTGCCTTTTGACAGTCTGGAGGCCGGCAAATCAACGACAGAACTGCGGCAGGAAGGCCCGAACATGGGAGGGCCGCCAAACGCACCTGCCCAACAGGAGGAGGAGTCGAGAGGCCAGCACATCTGAGAGGTATTCTGACAGACACCGGAGCACACCGCACCTGCGCCTCCTCCTCCCTTGCCCCAGGCACCCTGCCCCCAGCCTAGCACTGAAGGAGCGCTTCACAGGATCCACGAAATTAGATCCATGCTGCCCGAACCTGCCCAGCCATCGCCTGGGCCCCAACCACCTGCCCAAGCGTCGCCTGCAAGCGGGACTTGCAAGCGCAGGGCTGCGGATCTCATAACATCAAACTTGCCATGCTTCCCAGCCGACAACAATTAGCATTTGAAGCTACAGTCTGCGGTGTCTCTCGTGGTAGGCAGCGAGGTCGTCTCTCAAGAAGGACTTCCGCCGCACGGCCATTCGTTTACTGTTTACTGGCTTGTCGGCCAGCCGTTCGTTCTGCATCACCTAGTGACCTAGTGGCTTCAGCATCGCCACGTCGATCTGGCACGCGTGCTCTCGGTCTGGCTGCTCAGCTCGTGCGGATTTCGGCCCCGCTCTTCCTTCCTTCCTGCCTCCCCGATGCCCTGTGCTCACACGCTGCGCGGTTGTGCGCCGAGTTTGATCGGCGCTGGACGTGTCTTGTACGAGATGCACCAATCAGCCTATCTCTCCTTCTCCCGTGCATAAAGAGGCGTCTGACCTGGGCCGATGGCCCACCCCTGTTGCTATCTTGCTTGCTTGCATAAGAAGGTGTTTTGAGGGCGCGCGGAGCTACTCTATCTTGCTTTTTAAGAGCTTGAGGAAGGTGTCTGTCTGGAGTGGTGAGTCTGGAAGTTAGGCAAGTTTTCGGGGGTGAAGTACGAGCATAACACCTCGAGAAGCTAAAGCGAGTATTTGTTTTAACAATGGCGGAGTGACGAGCGTGTAGGCTCTCAGTGGCATGTCCCCCGTCAATCGACTGTGTTCCATTTGCTCCTCTTGCTTGCTTGCTTGCTTGCTTGCGGGGCGTTTGGGGCGGTAGGGTGTGACCCCTCCAACCCCTGCGCACAGCGCTGCGCCTGTGTCCGTGTCCGGTGTGAGACGGTTGGACGGACTCTGAAGATCAGCTTATTGTACCCGCACTCGCACACTACTACACTACCCATCAAAACATGCTGGCAGCCCCCCGCCTTGCTGATGCTTTGAGTCCGTTTTGTTTCCTCGTGCGTTTTCCAGCCCCTTTCGTGGGAGCCTAGGCCCTCGCCATTGTCCAAAGCAAACTTCGGTGATGCTACAGGCTACAGTGGCTACAGTGAAGTGAACCCATACTGAAGAAAGCACTCAAGCCATCATACTGGGTTTGCCGCGGGAGCTCTGTTCTTCTGCAGGGCATGAGGGGTCGGAAAAAACCCTCGGCCACCAGGGCCCCCCCAGTGTTTGCTGGGGCTTTGGAGCAATGTGAAAAACCGGTGGTTGATCATACCAGGCTTGCTTTCTAGGCGGATGGGGCCAGTGCCTGTGTGCCCCAACCCACAGTCACACTTAGCTGACAAGTGTCCAGTCTGTACCCGTGTTATCCCGTGTTGGGGTCGTCAACCGGTAGACGGGAATCATTCCTCGAGCAGCTACTGTTAACAAGACACATAAATTGCACTCCCACTAAGATAACCCCTCCTGCGCCATGGTGCTGTCGCCCCAAAGCCCCCCAACTGACAGCTAAAACCAGGCTGCCAGGCTAGTCATCCCTGGGCTCCAGCTTACGGCTGTGCATCGCAACGGTCCAGCGGTGAATTTTGCTCTCCCCGAGTTCGTTCGGCAGGCCTAAAGGACGGGCAAGACCCAGCCCTCGCCCTTGCAGCGCCATGGTTCTCTCGCTCGCTTCTCTTGCTGGCATTGACCGACTGGAGTCATGGTTTGCGTTGGCCTTACGAGTAGTGGGCTCGAGCCTTTTCGGACAAGCTTGCGAGATTGGCGACAGATGTGCTTGACTCCTCATGCTCAGTGCCTCCCCAGCCATCACCTGGACCTCGGCAGAGCCAAGCAAACAAAGCTGCGGCCGAAACTAGCGACCGAGGTGCCGGGCCGGCGAGGCCAGCGCCAGCACCAGCGCCCCAGCCGGCAGCAGGGGCAGTTGCGGCAGTTCCCCAGTTCCTCAACATCGCACGAGAAAACACACAGTTCGACCGCAATCTTTAAACCGTCTCCTGCCACTCTGCCTGTCTCAGCCTCCTGCTGCTGGGGCCAACCAGCCGCCGGCGGTTGATGTACTGCCGGTGCCCTGTCAAGGCATGTTCACAGCATATGACAAACAGTTTCCAGTAACTTGTTTCTACAAACTGGGGCAGCAGCGGTCTTGGTTGCTGGCTGAAGCCCCCGTAGGAAGGCGGCGGGGTGGCTGCTGAAAAGCCTCTCCAAACATCGCAGTTTACATGATACTGGGCAGAGCTGCCTACGAGGATTCCGTGGCTACACGCAACGCAAGATGCAAAAGAAGTCGGGTCGTCTCTAGCTGCGCTCGAAAACAGAGTTTACGGCTGCACAGCACCAGAGCCACTGATTCAGTCCATGGCACGGTGAAGATGTGGATGCGAGTGCAGTGTCTCCATGCTACAGGCAATCTACTTTCTCATTGCACGGGGGCAGCGACCGCTGCATCCAACCGACTTACGACCGGCCCCACACCCTGAACTAGCACTGCCTTGCCGCGGTGGGATGGCAGTCGACGAGGTGCTGGGCGCCGGTGCAGACTGCGGGGCAGGGGCTTCGTCGGAGAACCTGAGCTGCCCAGCGCAGTGCTGCAAATGCGCCCCTGTGGCACAAACCTTCTTCCACCCTCTTCGGCTGCGCACGTGAAGCGCCGGGGTCTTCTGGACCCTTCCGCAGTTCCTGAAAGGCTTCTGGCAAAAGCATCTCTGCCCCTCTTTGATGTCATCTGACTCTCGCAACCCGTGGGAGCCCGCATAGGTCTGAATACCTGATCCTGGGTCTTGGGGTTGATTTTGGGTTAAACTCACATGGCGTTTTTGACAGCAGAAGACTCCCACAAATACAAGAGCTCTCAGCAACTCTATTCCCTGTATTGCCAAACCGGAGCCCACCTGTCTCCGCAGCCATGGCCTGCGATTGCAGCTCAGATGTGTTGCGACATGCAGGTGCTGCAACAGACGTCTGCAGGCTCATGCTACTTCAAACACGGAAGCATGGTCCATCAAGCATTTCTCATGGTCACCTCTCTGCGCTCTGAAAAACTTACCTATGTCCGCAGCAGCATAATCACCCTTCATCCTCAAACTTCCCTGCCCCACGCCTGCGAAGTGGGGGCTAATCCCCCCTCCGCCGGCCCAGTTGGTCACTGAAAATGCGCGCGACGCCATGGGCCAAGCCAGAGGCTTCCCAAGTCCAAGATGGGGAGTTTACGCAGCACATGTGCTTACCGTTTCGATTGGCCGTGGTGCAGATGTATTTGCGTGAAGTCCGGCGCAAGCTACACCGGATGCGAAGCAGAAGTGTGCACCTCCCGCAGTAGCCTTTCTTCCGAACGCACAAGAGAGCTGCAGTTGCAGTATTGTAGATCTTTTTGGGGGGTTGTCATGCTGTCCAAAGTAGCATCGCCTCGGTAGGTTGCAATATATAGGTCATTGTGACCATAGCAAGAGGCAGAGGCTCTCGAAATTGAAAACCACCCCTCCCAATGAAAACCTCTATAGATCTTAGAACTCTGGCCCTGGACTCTGCACAGGAACCCCCCGTTTCGCTGGCATCCAGGATTCAGATTCAGGATCACCCAACATCCGGCCCGTGTAGTCAGATCAATGCCTTCATGGCACGGCACGGAACTATTCCCCCTTATTAATTGCACGGCCGTATGTTGCGTGCAAGATCTGGCCCGTCGAAAACACTGGTCACTTGTCAGGAACAGTTGAGCCGCTATATGCCGCCATACATAGGGCATAGGCCAACTCACTCGACAGTTGGTTCTAGGGCGTGCTTTATATCTGGCTGGCGACCGCTTGTGGTCACTGGGCAAACGGGTCCATCACGAGCTGCCTCGCTTTAACAGCAAACACAGGGTAGCTCCGTGCTCAGCACCCTCATTTCGGATAGTCGCTGCTCGGCAAGCCTTGGAAAGCAACAGGAATCTTTCCCTTTTGCGCTGCAGTGTGCAATCGGTCAGGCGCAACACTACCACATGCAAAGTGTTTTTTTGCTCCGCACTTAGTGTTTTGGGAGGGAAACACATATTGTACACTGAATCCCTCCCTTGTGAGATGCACTCAGGTATTCAAAAAATTAAAACACCTAAGATCACGTTGATCTACAACCCGTGGAGCCGAAGGTCCAGCCCTGCAGCAGGCAAGTCCTTGCTCGCAAAGCTCTTCAGGGCCTCGAGGGCCTTGTCTCTGCTCGCTTGGGACACGAAGGGCAGGGCATGGAGCACCACAGCGAACTGCTTCGCAATGTCTACCAGCTTGAACCTCTTCTCCGCGGACTTGGAAGGCCCGAAGCCCATTTGCGCACCCATCTCCAAGCTGTTGCCGTTCAAGAGGGCCGTGAGCTTGAAATTCATCAAATCTCCAGGGTGCTCAAAGTTGAAGAGCTGGAAGACCTCAAGGATACGATCATGGCTCAGACTTCTGTTTCAGGTAAGTTCTTCGAGACGAGACGAAGCCCCTGTGCTGCTCTTTGCTGCTGTGGGGCTCCCTGGGACCGGGCAGCAGTGAGGCTCAATCGGCGTGCAGCCGCTGTTCCACGTAGTTCCTTCACTTGGATCAAACAGAACAAGCAAATCTAGCAAAGCGCGGTGGAGCCTTAGCTTCGCACATTCAGGCACTGCTTAAGTGCGAAATGTCATGGAACAGAGCTAGTCTTTCTAAGCAGGACCCAGCTTCTGAGGTCAAGTTGACACCCAGGTCTTGGGAATAGTTGGCAGAAGCCAGGTACAGGTCTTCCTCCTCTTCCATCCAATCAGACACTCCCTGGCGGGCCTTGTTGTCGGACTGGTTGTGGGCCTGTGTCTGGCGAGTCTTGACATTCTGAGCTTCCTGGAGCAGGTTCTTGGTGCGGGAAATGGACTTTCTTGGAATACTCGGTTGGTTCCAGGTTCCGGTGCTCTGATGCACGTGGTCTTCCGTGAAGTCGCTGGGCTCACCATACCTTTTGGTCAGGCGGATAGACCTGGTCAAGAGGGGTACGCCGCTGGACTTGATCTTCAAGCGCAGCAAGCTCAAGTCCTGGCCGTCAGGACGCCCTGTGGGCCAACACACGGTCGTGTCCACTGACGCCAGCGGCTTGGGCATCAATTCGAACTGCACGCCCCCCACAAAGGCCGCCACGGGCTGTACGCTGATGCTGAAAGACACTGTCACACACACTTCTCAATTGCCGCCTCTGCCGTGTAGAAAGAGTATCCTGGCGCAGTCTTGCTAGCAGAGCGAACTCTGCACATTGCCACGTTGCACGCATAGAAAACGATACGACTAGACAGGATCATCGACCAAGACCTTTACTGCAGATCACAGGTCGAAGACGGATGTGACCCAACAGAGGCCTGTTCTATTCCTGGTGGGCTGGCTGTAGGATCGGTGCGACCCTGCTCCGACACGATGCAACTTCAGAGGAACATCCTAATCTTCGAACCAAGGGTGATCCGCCCTCCCAATCCTGCAATAGATATCTCCGTGAATATCTTCTTCCCCAACACACAACAGCATTGCATGCAAAGCTCATGCACAGTACGGGCAACGTGCCTTGCCACTTGTCCCAGTTCTTCTTCATCCATGCGGCTCCACAAGGCACGGCCCAAGAATCCAGTGCCACAAAGTCATTCTCGTTCTGGGCCTGTCTGCGCACCCTCGACATCTACTTTCGCATGAACTCCTGAAGCACTGCGCAAATATGGCCAATCTGCGTTCGTTTGTGCCCTTGCGCCGTCCTGCTGCTTTGCGTGATGCACATTCTACAAGGATTTAGCTGAGTCATGCTTGAGTCACAGATGTGCACTCGAATTCCATGCATTTCATGACGGTCGCTGGTTGAATGAGCCGAATGTGGTGTTATTGTTCGTTCCACTCATCCAAGCTCTAGTTATGGTTGGAGGGTCTGCCGTTGTACATCTTTCTGAAATAGCCTTGCTGAGCTGGTCAACGTGGAATGCCAGAAACCTGCAGCGTGCAGGCTTCCTTTCAGTCACCGCCCCCTTGTCCAGCACATTTACCGGATGCTTGGATGCCCCATCATGTGGCTGTTGCCTTCAACTGCGACTAAATTTCGATCACCCATAATAATATCATATCCCATAATCTCAAACACAACCCAATGTCCTTTCAGCAGCCCGCCTGCCAGTCCGCCGCGGTCGCCTGCCCGTTGGCCCCGTGCTTGCTCTTCGGGGCGAATGCCAGGCAGGAGCTCGTGTCCCTTTCGTCACCATCGAACCTCGAAACGAAACAGGCTTCTTTTCAATTGGTTTGATGGAGATATATTTCCCGTGCAAGCTAGGCGCTGTGTGACCAATCTGGACTGGTAGTGGCCGCCTTCTTTGTGGAGCTTAAAACCGATGCTGCCGCCCGACAGGACCTGTCCTGCCACCGAGGCCGCCACCTTCCCGAAGCCCTCAAGGACATCGGCGAGGATGTCGCCCACGTGGTTCAGGTGGCTTAAAGGGGGCACGCCATCCTTGGGGTCGATGACCCAGTTGCCGATCTTCGCCACTGAGCCCCAGGACATCACGTTGGTGGTCTTGTCGCTGAGGAAACGCATAATACCGGGCCCTGTTTGTGTGCAGCTCCCAAGCTCACCACCCAGTTTGGCCACGGTCGCCAAGGAGGGCACGCCATGGGCGGGGTTGAGGATCCATCCGCCGATCGTCCTTACCGACCCCCAGGACATCACGTCGGTGGCCTTGTCGCTGAGGCAACGCATAATACCGGGCCCAGTTTGTGTGCAGCTCGCGAGCTCACCACCCAGTTTGGCCACGGTCGCCAAGGAGGGGAAGCCCTCGACGGGGTTGAGGATCCATCCGCCGATCGTCTTTACGGATGCCCAGGACATCACGTCGGTGGTCTTGTCACTGAGGCAACGCAT
>BGNK01001242.1:15433-62660 GCA_003297005.1 Symbiodinium sp. clade A Y106 | reverse complement strand
AGGACATCACGTCGGTGGCCTTGTCGCTGAGGCAACCCATAATACCGGGCCCAGTTTGTGTGCAGCTGGCGAGCTCACCACCGAGTTTGGCCACGGTCGCCAAGGAGGGGAAGCCCTCGGCGGTGTTGAGGATCCATCCGCCGATCGTCCTTACCGAACCCCCAGGACATCACGTCGGTGGTCTTGTCACTGAGGCAACGCATAATACCGGGCCCAGTTTGTGTGCAGCTCGCGAGCTCACCACCCAGTTTGACCACGGTCGCCAAGGAGGGGAAGCCCTCGGCGGGGTTGAGGATCCATCCGCCGATCGTCTTTACGGATGCCCAGGACATCATGTCGGTGGTCTTGTCACTGAGGCAACGCATAATACCGGGCCCAGTTTGTGTGCAGCTCGCGAGCTCACCACCGAGTTTGGCCACGGTCGCCAAGGAGGGCACGCCCTCGGCGGGGTTGAGGATCCATCCGCCGATCGTCCTTACCGACCCCCAGGACATCACGTCGGTGGCCTTGTCGCTGAGGCAACCCATAATACCGGGCCCAGTTTGTGTGCAGCTGGCGAGCTCACCACCGAGTTTGGCCACGGTCGCCAAGGAGGGGAAGCCCTCGACGGGGTTGAGGATCCATCCGCCGATCGTCTTTACGGATGCCCAGGACATCACGTCGGTGGTCTTGTCACTGAGGCAACGCATAGCACTTCTCCCAGTAGCTGCCGTGCAGCTTGTGAGCTCACCACCAATGGTGGCTGCTGTCTTTGGAGCAGAAGGCAGCGCAATGGATCTTGATCCGAAGTTGAATCCGAACAACGGTGTGCTCTGCCCCAGCAGCGAGATCTTGCATTGAAACCTTCCAAAGTCGATGTACAGCCCATGAGAAGTAAAGCTTGTGATACTAGGACGTCTTGTGTATGCACCTGGGCAGGAGGCACCAAAATCTGAGAAGCCTTGGGTGAGAACTTTGACGGCTTTCTCCACGGTATTGATGGTGTTCTCGCGTACCCACTTTGCCTCCGGGCTCTAGCAGCCTCTAGCATCTCTCCACAGCCGTGGTTGACGGGCATGCAAGGGGAGTCCAGGAAGGTCTGGAGTCCTAGACTTGAAAAGCCCGTAAAAGCCCCACCTTGTCCTTTGCAGCAGCATAGCCGTCGGCCATCGTTTCGGCTACGCTTTTGGCAATATGCACTGGGTTCCATCTTCTTCTGTGGTGCTTCCAAGGCCAACTTGCCTCATCTGTGGCCGTCACTTGCGAAACTTGAATCATTGAAGAAACTGGGAACTAAGTAACTAGATTAACTAGAGCAGGTGGTAGCACAGAGCACTTTTGTTGTGGCAGGACCAGGTGCGGACTCTTCCTCAGAGGACGACGCGCTCTCAGCCGCCAAGTTTACCTCCGCCTCCGGTTCCTCAACATCCGATGCATGCGGCTCGTCCGTGGGGGGACCTTCGTGGAAATCACCTCAGGTGCACCCAAGGTGTTTGACGAGATGTGTCGAAAATTTGCAGAGCTCAAGGCAGCCAAGTCTCGCGTCTGTCGTTGGCGCATCTGCTTCAGCAGCACTCTCTTCGCCAGGGCCTGGGCCTCATTCAATCGTGTCTGGGCGTCCTTGTGCCCCATTTCTAGCAAGACGGCTCCATCTTTTTGACTTTCGCCCTTCAAGGTATTGATCTCGTTTTGTTGTGCTTGGATCACCTTGGCTTGTTCTTGGATCGCTGCCTCATGCATCTCAGCCACCGTCTCGAGCTGTGCGACCTTCAGGAGTAAGAACTCCAGGTTTTTTGCGAGCTCGCCAAAGCCCGCGTTGCTCTCGCTCTCATTGTCCCCCCCCAGGATTCGGAATCCCGTTGATGTCGTGCATGTTCCTCAATCATCCTTTTAGCAGTTTCGTTGTTGGAGTCGGTCAACTGGATCGGGCTCTCGGTCAACTTGAAGGTCCACGAGGTGGCGCAACAGGCAGCCAATATCAGCACGCAAGCGTGCGGCTTCATTGATGGCAACATCGCCGGCAAATGCCGACAGACCGGAGTATGTTCAGAAAGATCGAATCTACTCCGACACGGGATGAGGAAACTGTCTGTGCTTCATTTGAGTGAGCTGCGGCCAGCGGCAGAAGGCAAACATTTTTGCTGCCAGACAACACCGTGCAGACAGCAGGGCCCATATCAACCCATCTGACAATTTAGGGTTTTGGCTTAGAGCTTGCACGGGCTTAGGATTAGGGCATAGGAATAGGAGGCAAAAGCGCAACGCCACAAAGCACGAGGCTTCTGATGGTTGCGGAGCATATTCACGGCCAGGACCTCCTGCATCAGGAAAGCGAGAGTCTTCCCACATTCCAAAATGTTGTTTTCACCTGCCGGTTCAGCTCAAGCCAGCTCGCTGTTATCACAGCCTAGTGTTTCTGCTTTGGTGCTGGGGGTTGAGAAGTCTCAGCCCCAACCAAGGAGCCTTCCAAGGAGGAAAATAGGAGCCTTCCAATATTACTCTGGGGTTCTCCGGGGAAACCTTGGACCCGAGACCGATGGCAAGGCCTCACGGACCTTCGTCAACTGTTTTGCCGTGAGATTGACTTGAAGGACGCGGGCCCTTTGACTCGCCACGGTAAGGCACCCTTGCAACAGACCCAAAGAGCCCAAGCATACACCACTGCTTCACTGCCGGGCACCCGGCCAGAAGCTCTGAAACCAGCTTCCTGAAGTTTTTCGGGGGCTTTTTGTGTTACCTTATTCATCCTCAGTACTGTGCCACGGGACATCATGCGGCTGTGACGGACTGCAGGGCATCGAATAGTCAAGCTCAGATAATGAAAACACTGCACATACTTGAAGTCGTGATTTCACAGCGGCATGGGAAAGGCGTGAGCCGTGAGCCCATCGCAGGGGCAGCCGCCAGCACCTGGCTTTTCCCTTCTTGGCTTCTCATGCACTACAATTGACTACAATGGCATCTGAGATAAAGTGCAAGAGGGTTCAGCAACGTTGATTTACTTGGTTACGGATGCGAGCACGCTCTTTTTGCAGCCTTTTCACTAGCTGCAGGCCTCTTGTCCACTCCAAAACAAGAACAGCAAGTCAATGCTGGGCTCTTGAGCTCTTGAAAAGCTTGATTTAAAACGTGCTTCCAGACAAAAGCAAGGACTGTACAGTAAAATTGTGGATTTCACTGGCGTTTCCTAATGATGCCAGCAGCACCTGTAGTGCGACCACTTTTTCAGGCGGTGGTTTACGTGCCACCACTCCCGCAGGCAGCTGCTGAGCAACCACTGCTTCAGGCGGCGGTTTCTGCGGCTGCAGATGTTGTACTGAAATCACTGGGCTCTCGTCGGTCGCAGTGTAAGTCTCTGTGGTGGCAGGGCCCACCAGCGCCCGAGCCGGATCCGCTGGTCAGTGCAATCGTTGCTCCCGAACTGTCCGTTGCATCTACGAGATAGGTCACTTCGGCCTCACACACTCCAGGGTCGCTGCTCACGATGTCCGCTGGCAAAACCGGCACGGGGTCCTCGTTGTCATTTACCGTAACAGTAAAGCTGCCGGTTGCACTGTTGCCAGCCGCATCGGTCGCTTCGAAGGTCTCCGTCGTGATGACCGCTGGGAAGTCTCCGAGGGAGCCCAGGCCGACGGTTTGCACAACCGATGGCTCCGGGTCGCAGAAGTCCGCCGCCGAGGGTCTGATCGTCGTCGTTGGCACAGCTTGCATTCCTCAGGTGCTCCCCGTTCAACACATCCGCGAGCACAGCCGAGGCTGCCAGCAGCACTTTGCCTAGAAAAGTGCAGCCCTGCATGTCGCAAGTCGGGGAGGTCCCGAGAAGCTGAGCTTTTGATCCTGCACTACATGCTAAACTCGAGCCGGCTGCAAACAACCGGTCTATGGTATAGAGCAAAGATCCGTCCTCCGCAGGGAGGCCGAGCGTGTTGACCGACGCTTACCAGTGTGAAGTTGTCGACCACTCCCACCCCCACCACCACCATCAAAAAAAAACAAAACAATACCGACAGACGTAAAAAAAAATCCGACAGAAATTCGGCAGCCAGCGTAAAGTGTACTTCTTCGCAGCGCTTCCAAGGACTCGCACGCCAAGGCAGGGCGCGGTGGTGCGGTGCAGTGCAGTGCCTGGAACGGCCAGTATACTCGGGGGACAGCATTTTGGCCGTGCTCCGGGATCCACCCGAACTTGCGGCAGACCATGTTAGCCCATCAGTACTCGCAGGTTGCGTCAAGAATGCAGAGACTACTGGTTGCTGCGGGCGCAGCCAGTACTTGCCAGTACTTCACGCCGAATCTTCGTGTTTGGGGGTTGCGTCAAACATACAGAGACTGGTGGTTACTCTGGGCGCGAGACGACAAGGCGCTCCTTGGGACACGTTTCTTGCTGCGGCGTATCCCTGGCATTTGCGCAGGATCCCGTCAGCCGAGTTCATCGTAAATTACCATGCACGGACCCACATTTATGAATCGGAAACCTTGCAATCGCAGCAGTACTGGGTCAAACTGGGTGTGCTTTTAAACACCACCCGGAATTGGCATTTTGCGCCATTATATCCACCAGTATTTGGGGCAACGCGTGTTGGCATGGTTCTAACAAGAAGCACAAAGCAAAACGCACGAAACAAAGCAATAAATACAAACACAACAAACAACCTGCACAGAAAGCAACAGCAACAAGCAACAAAAAGCACAATCATGGATAAAAATCAAACAAAGTAAAACAACGGTAAAAGCAGGCCAGAGGAAAAGTAGGAGCAGAAAAGCGCTGCAGGATGAGACCGAATCAGACCAGAATCAAGCAGCGAAGCGGAAAGGCCATGAAGGACCGGACAACGGAAGGGGCACAGGCGAGCAAGCGCCGAAGCAGCTAGGTGGAAAAGGAAAAAGCCGGAACAGCGGAAGAGCTCAGAAGTGGAGAAGCGCGGAAGCAGAAAGCGCAGAAGCAGACTATGGGAACGGGAGAAAAGTGCAGCGAAGCAGACGAGCTGAAAAAGCAGAGAAGCGCTGCCCACAGAAAAGGGCCGGAGCAGAAGAGCGGGGCAGCAAGAGACTAGAAAAGAGGAAAGTGGTTCGAGGCGGAGAAAAGCAAAAGCACAGAAGCAGACGATGACAGCTCGTGCTCCGAGGCGGCGAGGCACAAAAGCAAAAGCGCAAGAGGTAAAAAAAGCACAGACGAATCCAAGAAAACATAAAAATTGCCCTCCCCCCGCTGGCTGCGTGACCGTGGCTGTGCAGAACCCTAGCGGAGCATTCGTCGCTGATAAGTCAGCCCAGGCTTTGCAACTTTCACACGGGCCCAGCACTCTTTGCCTCACACGCATGCTTTCGGCAATGCATGAGACTGCGATTTGACAAAAGTCACTCCAGATATTGCTCTATTTCGACCTAGGCATGCTCGAACAAGAAGCACCCCCACGCCAGGTTGACAAATGCAGTGCTTTTTGTTCGGGCTGCTGACATCAGCACACAGCTGCAATGTTAAAAAGCCGATGGTTCCGGTCAACACATTTTCACCCAGGCTCCGCACTAGATCATCGAGGAGCGCTTCCTTGAGGCAACCAGAAGGAGAGAAGACTGGTGGACGAATCGAACGACATCATGTCATGGCAGTCAATCTCATATCCAGTCTCACATTCCATGTCTGCAGCAGGCTCTGGCTCTCGGACGGGGAACACTTGTGCAAAAGCTCGCCAGGCTTTCACGCCTCCCACCCCCCCCACAGCACTGGCTTGGAAGCGGGCCACGTTTTCCTTCGGATCCAATTCAGGTCCTTCTGAGGTCCGGCCTCCCACGCAGCCGAGAGGACAGGCCGGAAAGGGCCCCTAGAGTCCAAACGCGACAGAATCCACAAAGTCACACAAACAGAAATCTTCCGCGATAACTCGATGAGCTCGCTTTAGCGGCTGATGGGCAGCGAGACGTCGCCCTGCAGCCTTGAGACTTTAAAGCAAGAAGAGCTTCGGGGCCCCTGGCCTGTGAGCTTCTGGCAGTTGACGAGCTCGAAGGTCCTGGCGTGGCATCATAGACCTCGACAAGCTAGTTGAGCCCGTCGCACAAGGCATCTTGCAAACCAGAGCACTGAGTCCCAGTGCCCAGAACGCCGATCGGGGCCACAAGGTTCACGGTCTGGCAAGCATGACCACATTTTGGGTTTAGGGTACATGACCAATAATTGGGTAATATGCCTGCTTGGTGAACCAGTAAGCAGCTTTTGCACCAGGAACAAGAACGTGAGCCAGGTGTTGGTGTGGACCGTGTGGTTGCCCAATGGAGCAACTAAGAATGTTTTCGATCTCCGACCTCACAGCTGGATCTATCACAAAGATTTACCGGCTTGAATTATCTTGGATTCAATAACCAACACTGCAAGACCCTGCTTCCTACTTGTCCTTAAAGCAATGAAGGATAGAACCTCCAAGCTGCCGCCCTCTGCATTTGTTAATCACATTCCCACCTGCATTCAGGCTGCCGTTCCAAAGGCAGCTCGGCCAATCACAGCAGGAAAGGCTAATCTGCATTGAGCCATCGCATCGGAAGATCAGTCGGCGTAGACAGTCCAGCTTTGCCGTGTGAGCAGCTTCTGAGAGAACCAGATTCTACGAGGTCGCGCTTCCTCGCTCTCTCCATACTTCTTTTAAAACGTGACTCCGCAGGCCGTCATTCTGTACGCGCCACTTTCAGGCCCCTGCCAACGGCAGCTTCTTCACTCTTGAATCAAAGTACTGCAAGCTTGCCAGCAAGACATACCAGTACTGAGGTCAAGACTGCACAGATGAGCTGGAGGACACGGATTCCTCATGCCATGATTCTTGCGGGCACTCCATCGACGTGCATTCTCCGTCCTCTCTCGAGCATAAGGCCCAGCCAAGACACTTCGGCATCCGCAGTTGTTTCGGGCGCAGCGGACTCGAGCTTCGATGCATCTGCCTGCTCTTGAACCTCAAAAGGTGCACCATCTCAATCCAGCATGCCAGCCGCATCTGTCAGGGGCCTGCGCTGGGGATAGCGGGACCTGGCCATTACAAATGTTGATCAGCAGCGTCGTCAAGAGGTGCCACGTCCCTTGCAAATTCCGATAATTCCAACGTCGGGCTCGCCAGCTGGCGCACGAGATTGCCAACATCCCTGCCGAACAACCCATACTCCTCCCTCCTTCAGCAGGCGCATGGAAAAATTGGAAGGTCTGCAAGCGGAGCAGGAGCAGGAGAAGTGCTGCAGAAGCAAACAGCTTCTCCTGCCCCGCAGAGAAGCAGGAAAGCTCCGCATTGGCTTGGCTTCTCAAAAAGACCGAGGACGACAGGCCTGAAAGAGGCGATGGCAGTGTTCACCCAATGGAAGATGGACACCTTGTCGATTGACAACGCCTTCCAGTGCTCGGCATTCAACGCTCTGGGCCAAGTCTTTGTGGCCGGACTCTGCCAAACTTTAACTGCAAGGCATGGCCTGACCGGGCTGGTAGAACCTAAGTCGCGCGGAGCAGCGTCACAGTTACAACTCAAAAGCTCCTGTACTGGTTGTGCCAGCAACTCATGTTCGGATTCACGGGAAGCCTGCCAAAGCTGCTGGAGCCGGCTGTACAAACGACCCCAACTTTTGCATGCCAGGCGCATAGCACCATTGCGGAGGCGCAACAGGGCTGCTGCAAACCTCGGGCCGGTTATTTTCTGCGGCAGGGACGTGATCCACATTTCTTTCAAGCGTGATTCAATCGAAATCATGTCTCCGGACTCATTAGCAAAGAATGTGTTCAACAATCTGAGTGTTTGAAGGTCATCCGAGAAATTACTGTGGTCTGGATGCAGGCTCCTGACAAGAGTCGTGGCGGCCTTGTCTTCGCAGCGGCCAAGCAGTTTCGGGCACTGCTTGCGTTGGCTTCACTACAGGGCTCGGTTGAGGCCTTGGCCCCCGAGCCATCAAGGCACACCGATCTAAATCAATCATGCATCGCGTTGCTTTCACTTTAACCTTCTGCTGGATTCGGTGGTATGCTCCTATTCTTTTCTCTCCCCACCCAGCTAGGACAAGCCCGCATTGGAGTGAAGGTGAAGACGCGCCGCTTCTTTGTCGGTCCCTCTCTTTCTCACCACCACCTGTTGTGGGGCGGAGCTGGCCCAGCGAAAGCGAGACAGCAATTGTTACTCGAGCCTCAAACCGTCCTCGGGCTTGCTTACAGTCAAGGGTGACTTGCAGCAGGTTGCTCTGGTTTCCCGAGCCCAGCCCGCTGCAGCACGTTCAGCTTGGATCTGACGCACAAGTAGGGACCTGTGGGGCGAGGGCACGACATGGCACGACCCTCACCCCGCGCGCCGACTCTCTTTCTTTCGCAAGGGCTAGGGAAAGGGGAGCGACCCCCCGTCACGCTAATGCCCCCCACGTCCCTGGCCCCGCAACTTGCGGGTGCAAACAGTGAAAGACTGACGGGGCAAAACGGACATCAGAGTGCAATTACACACAACCCTTCAGCAGGGGTCAGCACGGCTTCTCAAGCAACAGCCGCGAACCTGTTAAGTTAACCCCCTGCAAATCATAGCGCTACCTGGACTGGGAATGAGTACACGTGCGCAAGCACGGCACGGAGCAAAACAAAAAAGACGAACTCATGACACAAAACAGGTCAACGGTGTACTCAATCACGTCTGTTTGGCTAGCTACGGGGACAAGGAAACTTGCGGCATTGACCAAAGGCAGCAGAAAATTCAGGAAGCCTTCTCAACGAAAACATACGGAACACAAGTGCTGCCATGCTTGTGGTCAGCTGCTAAGACATGACAAGATATGACTGCAATACGTGGTCCGGAAACCTGCAGGAAGGTCGAGCACTAACCTGGTTGTCAGTTGCGGGGGTGACTGAGGCAGGATATAAGGTCTAGCATGACAGTCACGACATCCTGAAATGAATCACTGCAGTTTTGGGAAGGATAGACGAAGGGCAGATGCATTGAAACCCTCAAAAGGCACATTGGCAGATTGAGAGAAACAAGGATCTGGATGCGGTGCTATGGTCTGCTTACGCTGCACAACATCTTCTTCTCCCAGGCATAAGGGGCAAGTCAAGCACACCGGGCATCGAGCCCACCTGCATCTTCCGAACTTTTAGGAGGGTGAGAGATCCGGATACTGCCATCCGCATGTGTAAACTAACTTCAACGTCCTGGTTCAACTCAAAACCTCATTCAGCCTTTCTTTCGTCAGGCTTGCAGGGTGTGCCGGACGTACCGTGATCTGCCTCTGTTTGTCGGGACGTGTCAGGCCCCTTGACAAAGCTAGAGGGACAGGGATGCCCATTAGAGCAGGGCTTTTCCGGAAGCCTGTGCCACCACAGGCACCTGAGTTCGAAGCTGTTGGTGCGAGTTGGAAGCGCCACAGTCCTCCAAGTGGCAACAACAGTCGATGAAGATAGAGGACAACGACCGGGTCCCTCACACAATGCAGCCATAAAGTCTAGTCACGATGGTATCTTGCAAGCTCTCACACCGCCTGCAGTGTGAGAGCAACAGGCTCCAGCCAGTCTGACAACAGGCTCAGCGCCTCCTCGGGGCAGACAGCTGAGGCCACTGAGAACGCTGTCCAACGCGCACATCAGGCAGAGGCAGATACAACTGCAGTGGCCTTCATGGAAGCATCGCTGCGCTTCATCATCGAATCCTCAGCCCAAGCTTCGAGTTGGGCTGGACACGAGCATCTGTCAGAGCCCGGACCTTACGACACTTAAAATGTGATCCCAGGAAGTCTGAGAGTATGCACCAAGGCATTCTTCCAGCCATCGAGTGCCAAGGAATGCTGACCTCCGGAGACATTCGCCGAAATGGTTTCGAGTGCCAAATCGTCACCTGCACCACATTCTGCCCGATTCGTCGTGGAAAAGCCTGACCGAGCACACTGCAGGAAAAGCCAGCTTCAAGCGTCTGGGCCACATCCAAGAAGGAAAAACTTGTACTTTCGGGCCAGGCCTTGCAAGACTCCCAAGAGGACCTTGCTCGAGAACCCGTCTTGCTCCTTCTGAAAGCAACGGCACTGGGCTGCCATCCGCGGACTCGTGAAGCGCACTACTTTGTCACCCAAGATGTCATGAACCAACAGGAGCTCAAACAAAACCGCGCCACATGGCACAGCTCTCTTCCTCACCAGACAACCTCACAGCCGTCAGCCGTGTGTTCTCCCCTGCCTCAAGAGACAAACAGATTTGCTGCAAGTCTTTGTTGCAGCGGTGTGTCCGGCCTCGTTTGCCGCCGTGACTCCGAAGTGAGTTGCTATCTCTGGCACGGAAATGCCTGTGGGAATTGCCACCTGCAAAGAAAGCAGACTGAATGTGTGCCATCTCGCAAAGCGCCGCCGCCAACTACTTGTACCAAGCTCCTGGCCTGTAAGGGCATGCCACGGACGCTGCAGGCCTTGCAACTGTTGGGGCTGCACGAGAGTCACGCCTGGGCGCGGGTCGCGGCCTTAAAGGGATTAGCCGCCGTTTTGCAGCGCCAGATCTTGACGACAGGCCGAATCCTGAGATGACAAAGTTCGCCGAAATGGCGGATCCGGGATCCTGTCCTCTGAGGCTCTGAGGGCCTGGCACTTCTGGAGTGTACCACAAAGCCTCATTCGTGGTCGAGCTCTCGGTTGCGTCGTCCTGCACAGCATGACTTCGGGAGGATGGTGCGGAAACAACATCCTCACAAGAGCCAAGCCCCTGCATGGCCCAAAGCCCGCAGACTGCCAAACCGCAACTGCACATGTCTGAAAGCGAGAGCCAGATCGAAAAGAGGGCCACGAAAAATGGGGGAAGCGTAGCAGGGAAAGGCTAGGCGACTCGTCGAATCTATTGCAGCATAGCTCTGCGAATCACTCCGGCGTGGAGTAGGCTTGGCCTAAGTATATACAAATGGAAGTTTCGGGTGTGTTGGCATTTCTCCTGATTAGTCTGATTAGTGAAGGGACGCAGCTGGTTGGCATCTGCCGGCAGGAAAATGCCAATACACCCACATAACGCCAAACGTGCTCTGCAAAAGTCGCAACACGCAACTGAATGTGCAACCGCTAGGTTTTCTATGGCTCGCCGTGCAGAGACATACCGAGCTTGTCAGAAAGAGCAACAGCTCGGCAAATGCGTGTTGAATAAAACAGTATTCTGCGGTCACTCTACACGAAAGTCGTTATGCTGACAATTAAAGTGGAAACTGCTGCTAGAAGCCAGTGCCGATCTCGTGATAGAGACTAGACTTCTGCACTGCGCGAAAGGATTTGAAGGGGACACGGGACCTTATGCAATCACGCTATATCACGCTTATGGCTCATGCTGTGGGGCGGTGGCCATTGGTGTCTGAATCAATCATTTGCGTGGTGCGGGCAGGGGGTGCCTCGCCCCCCNCCCCCCCCCCCCCCCGATCTTGCCTGGATACTATGTTCCCCACGTTCCCGGCAAAATTGCATGCTCCCGGCTCCTCAGAAGAGAAGCCTGAGTCCACACCTAGTCGAAACATGTCGAAACTGCAACATGCCGCAATGCTGCAACCTCCAGACAGTCAGGAGGTTCGAAGCCCACACGCGCGTTTTGGTGATGCTCCCCAAGCCAAAGCGGTTCATGGTGAGACTGTGGGGCCAATGCCATGCTCTGTGCACACACTGGACTACTAGAAGCCCGTATCATCTTCCACAGGCAACTTGCGATATCCGCTTGGTGCGCTGTGCTTGAACGCGCTGAAGTCGGCCAACGCCATGTCACCCGGGTCTTCGTTGGGCTCTGCCCGGCGCCGGCGCCCTGACGGCGTAAAGCGAAAAGCGAGTAAGCCACAGCAGAAGATCAGGGTCGCGATGGTTGCGAGGGCCATGGACAGTGCTCGCTCGCTGTGCTGCCAGAAGGGCCTGGTGTGTGGCACACACCTGCCCTCGCTGTTCAGCTTGTACTGCTCCTCTGTCGTCGGCTTTGGGCAGAGGACGCATTTTTGTGCAGAGACGCAGCTGACGCAGAGGTCCGGGCACCGCTTGCAGCGGTGGGCCTGGTAGTCCGGCCAATACCCCACGTCGCAGAAGCGCACGCAGCTGCGAGTGCGAACGTCAAAGAGTGGCAGACCCTCAACGCACCCCTGTCGTGCCAAGTCCATCGAGTAATAGCCTCGGTGGTTGCCGTCAGAGGAGAGCACCATAAGCCTGATCTTGCGCTTCATCCCCATAGGCACAGGAAACTGGAGATACTTGTTTGGATACTGGAACTCCCCATATGCTTCCTCTCTGAGCCTGCGGATGGGCGTCGATCTCAGCGGTTCTGGCTTGCTGTTGTCCCGCCACTTGTCAAGCCCGGTGACGTTGTCATCTGGCACCGGAGGCTCGGCTTCCGCCACAACTGTTTGGCCTTGATCCTGCAGGTGCAACTCCAGCATCGCCAGCTCTGTAGATACATCCAAAAAGCAGCGGTACATTCCATGATGGTTGGGGCTGAACTTGGGGTGGACGGTGTGTCCCGCCACGATTAAGTGTCTCAAGTTCGTTTCTGTTCCATGAAGCCTATTAACATTTATGGTGTACGTTCTGGATCTGCCGTGGAGCTCCACATCGAACTTGTAGAGCGTTTTCTCCCCTCTGTCCAACACCACCTTCTCTGAGAAGTCGATAATGGCGCGTGGGGTTTGGTAATGCAGGCAGTCCAGGTTTGGACATAAGTAAATATTAGTGATGATCGCCTCACCCAGGGGCGTAGCTTGAACAGCAAAGAAATGCATCTTGTAATCCAATGTTGCATTGTACATCACATCGTTTGGGTTGAAGACCGGCGTGGTGTCAATAGGCTGCTCCTTGTACTTTAGGTACATAACATCCAGCTCAGGCTCTGACATTCCAGCATTGCCCCCCGTTTGCCCAAGGAATGTGGCTATGGCTAGAAACCATCGTGGCCAACAGCAGTGCTGCTCCATCCATTGCAGTTATGGCTATGTGCCGTGCTCACTGGCCCAGGCTCCCCTAAGGACTCCATTTACCCTTGGCCGGCTTTGCGGGGGTAGCCATAGAGGGCCTGAGCCCAAATGTTGAGAACCAAGAGTCGTTCATTCCATCGTAAAAGTTTGAAGCATCCGGATGCAAAGCAAACAGCTCGAGGGTGCAACTCAAGCACGAGGCTCCGGCGCTGAATCAGCAGCTCATCTGACCAAGAAATCTCCTGCCAGTCGCCCGAGGCTGGGACAAGCCGACGGAGGACCCGAGCAGGGACCTGTCCTGCTTGGCCCAGTACATGACGTACTCCACGATCTCTGCAAAACGCATTGGCGCAGGTTACTGAGCCACAGCATGCAACAGGAGCGTGCTGTGAGCGTCGGAGCGCCTGCGCTTCCTCCAGGTCGGGGGGGAAGATTGTCACCCTCCCAGCAGTGACCTGACACCGTCAAAGCCCCAAGAGCTCTGCAGGCTCTGCTGTTTCGAACTCCCAAAGCCTTCCGGTCTGCGGACATCTCGAAGCCCTCAAGGACCACGGCCTTGGCCTCGACGGCTTGTGAAGAGGATGGAGAATTCTTCTTGGCCTGTTGGGCTCTCCTTTTTTGTCAGGAGGTAGTAGTAGTAGTAGTAGTAGTAGTAGTAGTAGTAGTAGTGGTAGTAGTAGTAGTAGTAGTAGTAGTAGCAGTAGCAGCAGCAGCAGTAAGCACCCCGGCTCAGCTGTGTCCCAATAGCGGGACACATTTTTGCTTGACTAGCTCTGCGTAGATGCCATGGAATGCAGAATCCCGTCGCTCGGCATTCAGGGGTATTCTGCTCTNCAGCTGTGTCCCAATAGCGGGACACATTTTTGCTTGACTAGCTCTGCGTAGATGCCATGGAATGCAGAATCCCGTCGCTCGGCATTCAGGGGTATTCTGCTCTACTCTTATGTGCGCTGCTGGCGACCTTGCAAGGGATAAGCAACAGGGACCTCCTCTGCTCCTGTAAGGGGTCGTGCCGACGGAGCTTTGAATGAATGGTCCAGTTGGAGCCACTCTGCGGCCCCTCTGTGAACTACAGCCACATTTTCTTACTCAACTGGCAGACTCTGAAAACGACAAAGAGAGAGCTGCGGCTACAGAGCACCTTGCAAAGGATAAACAACGGGGACCTCTGCTCTAGCATGGGGACGTGCCGACGGAGCTTTGATGCAACGGTACAGCTGGCGCCGCTCAACGGCCCCTCCCTTATTTGCTCACCCAACGAGCAGACTTTGAAGACTACAAAGTGTGAGCTGCAAAGGATAAGCAACGGGGACTTCCTTTGCTCAGGCAAGAGGTCGTGCCGACGGAGCTTTCCTGCAACGGTACAGTTGGAACCACTCTGCGGCCTCTTTTTGAACTGCTGCTACCTTCGCTCGCATCAAGGGCAAACCGTGAAGTCGACAAAGAGTGAGCTGCAGCTGCAAAGTGCCCTGCAAAGGATAAGCAACGGGGACCCCCTCTGTCTCTTTGACAAGGGGCCGTGCCGACGGAGCTTTGATGCNCACAAGTTGACAGGTGTGCTGTTTTCAGGCCATACGCCACGGGACATCTAAGCAAAGCTAGTCATTCGCAGTGCCGGCCCGGTCCCAAGTCCGGGGTGAGTTCCTGGCTGAGAACCTTCCTTACTGCTAATCTGTTTACCAGGACTCATGGTGTGAGGGTGCCAGCTCTTTCCGCTGGAGCTGGGGGAAGCAGCACATTCATCCACGCTGTTCCACAGCCAGTGCTGAAGCAAGCGGAGATCCAGGCACTATTTTTAGGTAACCAGGTCCTACTCACGCCTGTTGAATCCAACTGTCAAACGCTTTCTCGCGTGAGCTTGTTGCAGACACGGAGCTCCTTTCGTTACTTTCAGATACCCGATGAGTGTCTAGCTGCAGATCATCACTACCTTGTCCCGAATGCTGATTGAAAGCTGGCGGCGGCAACCTACCCCATCCTGGGATAGGATGGCCCGCACTGGGTCCCGGCCCCACGTATGCTTCGAGATGTGGTTTGGATTTTGACGCGTGCGTCCCTCCAGGTCACAGTTAGTAAGCGCGAGAAAGCTGTGTTCCGGCGATGCTCTGCAGCCTGACCTCTCTTGGGTGCTGAAATCTCTGGAGTGAGCCTAGTGGCGCCGTTGACGGCCGCTACTGTCCGAGGTCTAGTGTGCCATTTTTGGCCACTGTGTACATGCTTCTGCAACCAGCCGTGTTAGCACACGATGCATTGCGTCGTTTGTGCTCCGTGATGACTTTGGCAGTATGAGCATTTTTGGNTTTGGCCACTGTGTACATGCTTCTGCAACCAGCCGTGTTAGCACACGATGCATTGCGTCGTTTGTGCTCCGTGATGACTTTGGCAGTATGAGCATTTTTGGTTATCTAATTGTACATTTATTGATTGTACAGTTGGTATCCACCGTTCGCATACCTAGTCAGTAAGAGCGAGAACGCTGGGTCTTGCGAATGCGCTGGGTAGGCCTCGAGTTTGCAGCTATTCGTAGCGGAATTCGACCNGGTATCCACCGTTCGCATACCTAGTCAGTAAGAGCGAGAACGCTGGGTCTTGCGAATGCGCTGGGTAGGCCTCGAGTTTGCAGCTATTCGTAGCGGAATTCGACCTTGTCCATGTGGTTTAGTGCTCTCGAAGCACCGGTGCAATGCACTGCCACTAGTTTGAGCGCCAAGCTGAGCAACCGGCTGCGATTGGAATGAACATAGTAGCAGCAGTAGCAGTAGCAGTAGCAGCAGTAGTAGTAGTAGCAGCAGCAGCAACAGCAACAATGCATCTTTAATCATAGTCGTAGTCAGTAACCATAGCAGAATGCAAGAAAACCGTCCAGACTCAAAAAACAGTCTTAAAAAGGTACCAATAGCAGTAATTAAGAAACTAAGACTGACAGCAACAACGACAGCAACAAGACTAATAGTGATAACGTCAAATACAAGCGTTTAAAAAAGCGATCATGACAAAAAAATTACGTGTTATCATAATAGCAATAATAGTAACAATAAGAAGAAGAAGCATAGAAATATTGGCAATACGAATAATACTAAGGACAGCAATAGCGGTAATGATAACAACAGCAATAACAGTAACAAGACCAAGAAAAATAACAATACTACTAAAAAATAGTACTTGTAAAGAACATTAACAACGATAGTCACGATAGTAATAGTTGTAATGATGACACTCATAGAAAACTAATGGTGACAGTAAGAACAATAAGATCAGCAATCCTTGCAATAGCAGCAACCAAGTGAAGAGTCTCTGGCACACAGAGGGCGTAGCATTGGTAAAACCGGGCAACTTCCGGGTCCACAACGGAAACGTGAGCTTTAAACTTCTGATGTACAATCAGAGGACCTATCCCTCCCCGTGCTAGGACGCATGTCACACATGCAGCCATCGTGAAAAGGAGAAGGCACTCTCCAAGGACACAGACAACTCCACGGGAGATCGGTGTCCAAGGGAGGGCGGGTGGGCAAAGAATGCACCGGTCGGCCAGTTTGGCCCTGGCTGCCGGCTCGCTAACAGACCGGTACATGGTTCAACTCAGAAATGATGCAGCTACACCCTAAACTCGATGCATGTATAAAAGAATAACAAGGTAATAAATTTGCAATAGATGTTCCGCCGACATTGGGGTTCGGCGTTTGAGGTTGCTTGTGAAACGAGATCCGTCAACCCTCAACCTTGAATCTTGCGACCCTACATCCTGAAGCTTCGCAGCCCTGCGTAATCATTCGAGAGCACTGAAAAAGCCACTATGGCAATTCTTGGAAAAAACCTCTCTCGGAACTATTAAGGCTTCTACCCCAAAGCCTGCTGTATGTATGTATATATTTCTCTGTTTCGTTCTGCTTTTTCCTTCTTCGTTATTATGGGTGTTCGTTAATTGTTCTCGTTATTTCTTGCTCTCTTCCGCGGTTACCTATGTGTATGCATGTCTCTATCTCCCTTTTATAGCTTTCTTGTCTTTGCATCTTTCGTGTTCTTTCTTTGGTTCGTCAATTATTTCCATGGTTTGTTCGTTAGTTACTTGTAGCTCTTTCGTATGCTACTAGTTACTAGACTTTTTCTGTTGTTCTTTCTTTGTTCTTTCTTTGTTCTTTCTGTATGTATTGCGTCATATCCATGTTTATTGCGTTCTGCTTTTTGTTTGTTTTCCCAGTTTTCTGATTTATGTGTTATAGCCTCCTTTCTGTCTTTCTCTCTAGTTTCCCCGTGTTTTTCTTGACACGTTCTTTGCATCTCTCTCCGCCTTTCTGGCTTTCTTTATGGTGTCTTTCTTGTTTTCTTCTTGCGCACTCCCCGTCCCCCCCTCAAAAAAAACAAACAAATAAATACAGACTATAGTAATAATGAAACAAACGCTAAGAGCGTCCTCGCATCAAGAAAGTGAACCGAAAATCCAAGGACTGGGCCGAGTAATGAGGCGGGTCCTGTGCATTGAGCTGCACGAGAACGCACAAGACAATGTAGTTAGCCAAGCCCGAAGCAAGAGAAAAAAGAAACTGGTGCCTGATCTGCCCGGATTTGTATATCACCTCAAGACAGGGCGTGGCAGTGGCCCAGCAGCGACATCTTTCATGTTTTGTGGTGCAGTCTTGCTCGGCTGAAGAGGCCCCCACAGCTGGAAACTTTAGACTCCCATGGAAGCTGTCAACATCAGTGGGAAACAGCAGTCGCCAATACCCCTTGCACCCTGCCGCATAAAGCCTCTTGGAAGCTCATAAGTCCTAAGGCTTGAAAGCTTCTGAAAACTGGAGCTCAGGGCGCCCCACCCGTCTTGAAGCTAACGCTGGCTCGCTCTAGAAGGCGGAACCTGGGTGCGCTTTAGATCGGCAGGACCAGCGTGAACATCATTGGATGGTCACCACCCCCACGACGATTCTGACCATGAATACGGTGAGGATGGAGACGACGATGGTGACTGATGGTGCCGATGATGCTGCAGGAAGGTCAAGACGATCGCACGCTCTTTCGACTGGTCATGCGGAAAAGTAAACCTGATCGGTTCCCAGTGCCTACAATAGTCGGGAAAACTTTGTCTTGAATTGTAAGGACGTACGTTACACGCCGGCGGACAGATGCGCTACACTGCGTGCTATGTCAGGGCGGGCCCAAACTTTTTGAAGCTCATCTTGACACCCTTCCGCACTAAATAGATCAGGATCTAATGAGGACTCACAGTGACATGGCGTCGAAACTCCCACGTCTGTGCGTGACCTATCGTGACAGGGCAGGTCGAGGTCCAGACCCGGCATGCAAATCCTGACGGGCGTCCCGCAACATGAGCATGTTCTGAGACCAGACCTCAGCGTTACCAGCCTCGCCCTCGGCCGTTTTTCGACTGCCAGAGCTAAGACTAAGACACCGGCCCTTGCCTCTTCGAGGGTTGGATACTTCTCCGCCAGCTCCCTGGCCTGAAGAGCTTCGACTGCGCTCCAAAAAGGTGCCACCACAACTTCCCCGCCTGATGGTCGGGGACGCGCCAGGAGGGCCCATACCTTGCCTCCACATAAATCTCCTGCGAAGGCACTCTGAACTTCCGAGAAAAGAGCAGTGGAACAAAAAAACCTTCAATCCGATTCATCCAAACCTAGCACACCAGTAGAATGGGACTTTGCAACGCGTACAAGCTGCTGACTTTTGCTGTGTGAGTTTAACCGGGTTCGTTGGCCAAGATGCACATTCCCTCGGTGCCTTCTCCCGTGGCGCGGGAAACGTGTGATTGCGGATTTTCACCTCTGCAGCCACTGGGCCCGGCTCACTTCAAACATTCGATGCCCCGTGCTGTGAAACATAGGGTGCTTGCAGCAGATGGTGGGTAGATCAGGTGCTTGGTGGCAATGGCGAAGTCCATGTCTGCATCATGTCGAAACGCGGGCACACAGCATAAGCGTTTTTCCGCGACTCTTTCCTCTTATAACATGATTCAGCTTTGCAGCGTCAGCCAGATAAGGGGTGCATACTAACATGGAATACCACAATCGCAATGATGACCAAGATGGCTGCAGGAATGGCCTTCATCGTAGATGTCCATGTAATAGGCCAGGTCGTTGCCTGGGGGGAACTCTGAATCAAACTCCGAATGTACATGGACCACGCCAGCACCAGAAGCCCTGAGCCGGGGTTCGCACCCACCTTCTCGGTGTCCCATTCAAAGTGTTCGTTGAAGGGCGCCTCGATCGCCAAGACTTGAGACTTCCCTGCCCCCGCGAAGCACGGAGAGGACGAAACTCAGCTGGGGACTCGATTTACAGGGTAGCCCTCCCACCTGCAGCGAATTCAATTTCGCTTGCTTTTTTTCAGGAAGCGATATACACATAATGAAACCAAGTAGCACAGCACACAGCCGGGCACAGTGCGGCTGGTCTGGATCCTCGGATGCTGAGCACATGTTGGGAAAAAAACTAAGCCCTAAGCCCCGGTCTGGGCGTCCACGCGACCATGAAGTGGTAGGACTTCGGGCCCATCTGCTCCTCGCAGCTTAGTTGCAATTGCAAGACGAAGACGCAGCAGCCGGGCACGCCATGCATGTCTGATCCATAAGGAGACGCACTGCGTAGACTCTCCTCGTTGATGAGCATTGCCCGTTCCCAGCCTCGGGCACGAAGATGAAGCAAAGCCGTCTTTTGTGGGACATGCGTGTGCATGTATGTGTGTCTATGTATATATGCATGCATGCATCATGCATGTACGTATGTGTGTACATATATATATATATATATATGTATATGTGCTAGCTGGTTTGCTGGCTCGCTAGCTAGCTAGGTGTGCATGTATGCACGCATGCAAGCATAGATGTCAACATATGCATGACTCATGCATCTCACGTCCCACTAAAAAGTCTGCTCATCAACAGAACGTGGCTGACCCAACCAACAACCAAGACTCCCGACGGCTTCCAGAAGTGACAGCAAGCAACTCCCCATCTTCCAACTTCGGAGACAGTTCAAAGCGTGCAGCCAAAATGCCTTCTCGTGGTACAAATATGTCCAGGTCTGCCGTATACGGAATTATGTCCTGCAGCATCGTGGCGAGCTGCAGATGGCTGAAACCCGTTGGATTCCGACTGATTTTTGTCTTCTGCCCAAAGCCGTGGGGCATCATCGAGTCGGAGTAAGTCGGGGAGCAGCATCACTTAGCACGTGAAAGCTATGCCACAGCAGGCCAATAGAGAAAAAACGCGGCAACGAAATCAACCACCAATACCCAAGCACACATTGCTTTGCCACCCGTCGCTCTAGCTGAACGCATTTTCTCGCTGGGGTATGCGATATTGTTAATCATGGCCTAATCCTAAACAAAGGTCCTCATCTCGAACTGCGCCAAGAAGTGTGCCCTCAGACACCATAAAGGTGACATTTAGCCTCCAAGGAGACATGATGCGAGACATCCTGTCTCCCATGTCGAGACCCGAAAGCACATCGGCCTAGTGAGGAAGTTGCTGAAGTCCACCAGCATCTCGAACATAAGGTCCGAGCAGCCTGACTGGCCACAAAGGCTGCGGAGTGGAGTCACCGATTTGCTCAGACCGTTCGGGCTCCAGCAATTGCCGTTCACGCGGCAGGAGCTCTGGTCACGGGAGCCTAGGCAAGCTTAATGGAAGCACGGCCACTGCGGTCGGAGGAGGCACTCAACCACAGTTTGAGAGATCGCTGGCACATGAGAGGTGTGAACTTGCCCGTCAATGCAAGCTGGCTTGTAACGACATGCAAGTACCACGGAGCTCGAAATTCGGAGACCCTAGACCCTAGAGCTCTGACTAGCCCTGGGCCCCCTCAGCGCTCGGCAGGGAGGACTCCTACAAGCCTGGGCGCAAGGACTCGGCAAGCGCTCAACTTCGAAATCAAACGTTTCGAACCTTATCTCTTTGCGGACAGCCTGGGCTTGCCGGTTCTAGATCAATGAAGGGCCCACCCACGATGTGACGGATAAAAGAACTCGCACAAGCAAGAATCATGCAACCGCATGCAACTCCCCAGCATGGGCCCCACAAATAAATCATGCCAATTGGGGGCTTTAGCCTGGCTTGCGAAGGCCTAATAAGGCCCGAGAAGCCAAATTCGACTCTCAAGACTGGGACAAGTCTTTGCACGGCGTCTGAGAAAGGAAGCTTCTCCATCCAAAGGCTTGCAGGCTGCATACATGCGACTACAGGGCCCTTGTTGACCTGGACAGTAAATTAAAGCATACCAACCCCCTGCGGTGCCTCATCCAAACCCTTGTGCTCGAAAGCCCAGCTGTTCCTTGAAACTGCTCGGGGCTCGGCATGGCCCTCTGTCCTTTCTTTGTGACCTGGCAAGTTCGGTCTTTTGAGGTGCGGTAACAGCCTTTCGCAAAGAAGCAGCGACGCACAGGTTCTGTGTTGACTTCCCGATGAAACCCGAAAGGCCCCTCCATTTAGCCCACAAGCTGCTCTTGTCGGCTCTGGTGAGACAGTCAACACCGGGCAAGTCAGATGCAAGCTCTGGGCTGCAGATTCTGCATTTGAGAGTCTCAAGCGCCAGTCTCGATCGCTTCGGCCGTCCCTCGCTCCAGCGTTAAACCCTTGAAGGGCTCCAGCGGCTGAGGCCTCCATCGGTCTGAGCTTCCGGGCTTCTTGGGTTTGGAAAAGTGTGCTGCATGTTGCAACTCAACAGTCACAATAGTCCCGACAGTCTTTTTGAAGTGCCGAATCCTTTCCGAAAGCCCTTACACTGGCCTTCTTCTCATAGCCTCGCGCCGCGCGTGGTTCATCTTCGCCACCTCCGACTGGCTGCCACTATGCTTTCCTGTTGCTTGGTTAAGACGTTGTACAGTGAGGCTCTTGCAGTGTGGATCATGACCTTCCTCTCAGTCCTTGATTCCGTGCTTAGGAGCTTGATGTCTTCCACCTCCCTTGCCCTGAATGCACAGATGACGTCTGAGGGCCCATCGAAGTCATCTCGGGCCAACCCTCGAGCCTCGGCTGATGCATTCTGCTGTGCCGTCCAACTCGCTCCGTTAAGGCAACCTATGGCAACATCACACTCCGGTTTTCTTCCGCGTGAGCTAGAAGCCACAGCGCGGCATCACGGTACCAGCGGAGACCGGACTGGAGGGCCCGCCGGTTGTGTTGCCTCATGTGGCTTTCAGTCAGTCTCGGCCCACGGTTTCCCGCCAAACTCTCCCGGACTTCTGGAAATGCTAATTGTACAAGTTTTGCGGCAAAGGCGCAGCATCCCGCGCCGCGTGCTGCGAAGGCGCTGAGAGTCCAGGAGAAGCCGGAACAGTTCCGGGAAGGACTCGAAGCGCAGGAGATGCCTTGGGGCGGGAGACATGCATCAGAATGGCTCCTGTACTTGTAGTTGTTTAGTTGTTCGGCTTGAGCTGAGAATGCACTGTAATGCATTGGCCGCCTTCGTGCAGGACCGCCTTTTGGCAGCCTGCCTAAAATCGGAGAACTCCTTCGGTTACAACGAAAACCAAACAGCCAAGAGCAACCTCCACCACCCAGGTGATGGAAGGAGAGGAGAACTGAAATGGACAAAATTGTTCCAATTTGCGGAAGTCAAGTGCGGACCAGTATTTGCATTTTCGGGGGGTTGCCAAAACCAGGGCTAATGTTCAAGTAGGTTTTTGGTGCCCTCGGCAGAAGCATTATACAGACGAGCACCCCTAAGTGAGATCACAATCTGGTGAAAACTTGCCCGAGATACAGAATTCGTGACCCTAGGTGCAGGGTGAGTGCGGACTCCGGGTTTGTCACGGCGGCATAATGGTGGGAATGTCAAAGTAAAGAAGAAGTGCAATGCACGAAGAAAGTGCGGATTCATAGCAGCCCATATTCATTTTTTAGGCGGCTTCGGGGAGGTCGGGGAGGTGTCAGCTGTGCAGAAACAAGTTGGTGGAGAGTCTTCAATCTGACGGGTGACAGCTGCCCCGTGAGACAGGAGGCATTCATAAGGGAGCCCCATCTCTCGAGTGCATGCACCAATTGAGGTTGGACGCTGCATTTGCTCCAGGAAGCAGGAAGCACGAACCAAGCAGAAGAGGATGTATCCCAGCTGGATATGCAAGCCCACAAGCAGCTCTGACGGTGGTGGAGTGGAAGAGTAGTGGGGCCGGCCCCAAGCTTCAAGCAATCAGAGAAGGCAGTTACATGAAAGGCCGAGCTGTACAGTTGGAGTGTGCAGTCACCAAAATATAGCATATTCAGTGAACCCAAGTTGGTGAACTGAAAACGCTCTTTCATTGAACTGAGCCCCCAAATTCAATGAACCAGGGCCCTGTTCACAGTTCACGGCCCCACCCCCCGTCTCCACCCAATCTAACCCAACCTACCCCAACCCCACTGGACCGCTCCCAGACGAATCGGACCGCCCCTACACTTCCCAACCGTGGCCCAGCAAGTTTCATTCACGAACACGACCCTGAGCGACCCCAACCCAACCTAAGCTGACCCAACCTGACCTAACCTACCCAAACCAGCCAACCTAATCTAATCTAACCTCATCTTCAGCTTCCCCGACCCAATCATAACCAAACCGAGCCCGACCTAACCTAATTTGACCCGCAGCTTCCCTTTCCAAACCTAACCTAACCTTACCTGACCCAACCTGACCTACCTCAACCTACCCTAACGACCTTGGCCCCTACAGCCAACCTAGCCTAGCCCAACCCAACTACCCCAACCTAACATAACTAACCCACCGCAACCTAACCCAGCCTGCCAACCTGCCTAACCTGTCACAACCCAACCTCCCCCCATACCCAACCTAACCCAACCTACCCCAAACTACCCCAACCTAACATAACTAACCCACCACAGCCCAACCCATCCACCTAACCCAACCGACCCCAACGCAAGTCGATCTAACCTAACCTAGCCAAGCCAACCCACCACAACCCAACCCACAGACCTAACCCAACCTGCACCGACCTATTCCCAAGCATCACCGCACCCAACCTGAACCGACCTAACTAACCTGCCCCAACCCAACCTACCCCCAACCCTAACCCAGCCCACCGCATACGCAACCTGCCACAACCCAACCTCCCCGCAACCTACCCTAACCCAACCTCTAACCTGACCTACTTAAGCCAACCCACCACAGCCCAACCCAATCTACCCACCTAACCCAACCTACCCCCACCCAACCTCCAGCCAACCTAACACAAGCTAACCCAACCTACCCTAACCCAACCTAACCTAACCAACCCGCCGCAACCTAACCCAACCTGCTTGACCTGTCACAACCCTACCTACTACAACCTGACCCAGTAGCCTAGCCCAACCTGGGCTGTTTAACCTAACCACACCCGACCTGAATCCCTAAACCAGTGGCCAGTTCACTGAAAGAGCGTTCCACTTCACTGAAAAAGCGCTCCAGTTCGCTGAAAGCGCGGTCCAGTTCACTGAAGGAGCTATGTTCCCACAGCATCCGGTTGCAGGAGATGGGCCACCTGATACTATCGATCTGGCCCGCTAGCGCTTCGATCAGATGGCCATTTTGTCCGTCAGTGTTAGTCGTTAACGACACAAGATCACACCATATGTCATATGATTATGCGGTGTTGACTCTGCGACTATGCGAGGCGATGTCTCTTGTTGATTGAGGTGCGGGGTGGTCAGCTGTCGGCAGGCACAGCACAAGTCAATGCTATACAGGCTGTCGGCTCTACAGAAGTGCGGCACATTGCGGCCAGGCACGGAAGGCGGCTGCAGTCGGAGTAGGCATACCTGCTGCCGTGTGCATGTTGGATTGCATGCTTCGGCTTCAATAACCTCCTCTCAAATAGCCTGGCAGGCAATGGCAACTTGAAAAACACGTTCCTAAGCCAGCGCTCCTGAGATGCAGACGCCTTCACGCGGAAGTCACATGTCAGGTCATGTCAATCGGTAGCTGAGGCACCAATGAAGCACGGTCTCTGGGACCGAGGTCTCTGGGCGCCAAAAGGGCCGTGGATCAGCACGGAGTCCTTCACAGAGTTTCGTCCGGTTGCGTTTCCGGCAGACTCAAGGTCGATGGCAAAGGCCCGGCCCTGCCTTCCGGAAGGTGCGGAAACTCAAGAGCCCCGAGCTCCTTTCGTCCAGAGCTTTGTGCTGTTGTTCCCATTCCGGCTCAAGCTTCCTCAAACGTTAGAGCCCCAGCCGCAGCCTGAAATGTGGTCCATCCGCTGAAATGCTGGATTTTGTAGATCCATGCACTCCTGCTAGGGGATGCAGCCGATTCACGGTTTCTGGGGAAACCGTGAGGAAGGTGCGCAACAATCCAGGATGGCCCGGGGCAATTCTAAAGTGAAACGCCATGACCAGAGCCCTCGTTCTCTCCTTGGCAGGAGCAGCGCCGGCCCTAAGCTGTAGAGCTCGTAAAAAGCCATCAAGGCAGGGTCCCACGGGAACAGCACCGCCGCCCGGAACCGGCCCATTTGTCCTTGAAAGGGGCTAGCGGCTAGGCGGCTAGGATAGGCATACTTTCGTGGACACCTAGGCAGCATTCGCTATGCTTTTCTCATGCATCCGACGATATCTCGCTCAAAGCTGAGCCGTGGGCACGCACAGTCGATTTAGAGACTGCGACCTCATCCTGGAACTTGGTAAAAACTGACTGGCGTTAACCCTACTCGGGTACCGTGTCGAAGAGGAAAACTGCACAGCACTACATCCCCCTCGCACCACGGGATAACGAAAAGCTTCAAGCACGCCAACCTGGAAGAGAAAGCAAGAGATGATGACCGTCTCCCAAAGAAATGAACTAAGTCACATTTTGTGACTAATGATGTTGGAACGTCTGTACACAGGCCCAACACGGCACGCGTTTGCATCGTTCACATGCTCGCCTTCGACGAGGAGCTTCGAGCAACCTTGTGCATTTCCAAGTGTCTTCAGCATGTCCCTGTGAGTGCAAACGATTTCAGCGTATCGGCTCCCTCTCCACTGCCTCGGTTGTTGGCTGTCTGGCTGGCTGTCTGGCTGGCCGTCTGGCTGGCTGTCTGGCTCTGCTTAACTGGTGTCCATCCGTCAAGATCTCCTGATGTCACAGGAACAGTCCTCCGTTTCTGATCCACCGGACTGGCCCAGGTCAGCAAGTCTCCTGATGTTATCGGCACAGTACGCCTCCTGTCTGGGGAACGCCGGGAGGCATTCTCGGCTTCGGCTTGTGCAGGTAGAAAGCTTCTCCCGTCAAACCGAGTCTCGCTACCGGCGATCCTGTCAAACCGAACGGTCTTTATCTCCGCCCCGGTTCCAGCGCTGGCTCCACACCCCATCGCCAAGCAACTACGGCAGAGAGCTGGTCTCTCGCTTTGGCTGTGAATGACACCGGGGAAGAGCACTTACGATGTCGTTGCCAAAGCGTGCCAAACTGCACAACACTTGTCTCTGCTCCGAGATTTTACGACCGAATCACACCAGCTACATTCGCATGCTGGGATTGCTAAGGCTGGCAAGGGTCTGAACGGAACAAAATCGTCGCCGCTGCGCACAACGCGCAGTGCCAGAGGCAGCTGCGACCCGCAAGCATCAACGTGCGCCTCATTGGAGGGTGATCGGAATTCGGGTCTACATATCAAAGGTGTCTAACTGTGCCCTGCAGCAAAATCCATGGCCACACGCCTCCAGGACGGGAAGGAATAGCGAAAGACGGAAGTAGCCTGGGCTGCGGACACAGCCAAGCCAGCAGGAACCGGAGGCGAAGCCCTAGCTAGAAATGCCCAGCTGAGATGCTGCTGCGGAAAAACAGCACCTGGCGCCGGAATGCTTTGCCCGGCGAGGTGCCATACAGCTTGGAAGATCTCTGCCTCGTTTGGCATTCTTGAGGATAGAAACGGATAAACGGAACTTCCTCGGAGCGCTTTCAGAGAATCCACTTGTTGACCCTCAGTCTCTGCTTCTTTGAACACAATCGAGGTTTGGAAAATCCTATACGGCTACGGCAGGTCCTGCCCATCAAAGGTCGCACGGATCCCTAAACTCCTGAACATCACTGAACCACTGCCTTTGCAAAGTATGCCATCCGCAGGTGAACACCAGGCAGCACACACAGGGGCAAATCTCTGGCGAGGCTCACATACAGAGCCCTTGGCCGCACCACTTCGAGCTGCATTCCAGTGGCATACCTGCGCAGTGAATTTGACGAGACGGTTGGAGTGCAAAGTGTTGAACTG
Source organism: Symbiodinium sp. clade A Y106 (assembly GCA_003297005.1). Classification (NCBI taxonomy): domain Eukaryota; class Dinophyceae; order Suessiales; family Symbiodiniaceae; genus Symbiodinium; species Symbiodinium sp. clade A. The sequence goes on along the minus strand of BGNK01001242.1, from coordinate 35,619 downwards.
ACGAGTAGCAAAGGTCTCTGCACTGTGGGCGGGTAATACGCAACCGAAAACTAATCAGTTGGCGCACCGGATCTGCTCTCTTAGCGCGAAGTTGTGGGCGGCCCAAACATTGCTCTGTTGGTCTCCTGGCAGAGCAGCTGACTAAGCCTTCTTCCATCTTCTTCCGACAACCTGCAAGATGCCCTGAACCCTGGAGGTCGCGCTGCAGCCCGACCCAGTCTTTGCATGGGAAAGATGCTTCTGTCGCCACTGCTGACACTGCCGTTCTGTACCCCGTGTTGCTCTCGCGCCGAACATGATGGTCCAAACCAGCCGAGCATTTCGACGGTAGGGGAGATGCTGCCTAGATTCTGACCATGGCTTGAAAGTGCATCAGCCACAGCTGGTCTGTCTGCCTGCCAGCACGATTCGCAACAGCTCTTTCGCTCCAGCAAACCTTGCAAATTATTTCAAGCGCAGGGTCTTCGCGGAAAAGGAAAAAATCGACACAAACAAGCACCGCTTCAAGAAAGACTTTGACGACGTGGGATAGAAAGTGCGTCTTGATGATGCTTTCTGTATTTCCTTTGTTGTCTGGTCTAGCTGTAGCAGGATTCCGAAGATGCTCTGGGACAGCTTGTTTCTGATGCTTTCGTTGGCCTGCAGGCGGACAAACCTCAAATCTACGTTGCCTTTTGTTAACGGATTTTTACATCCTGCCGGAAACGTGCAACCCCCGCGTTTTTTCAGGGCCCTGCACACAAGCCCGGGGACAAGATGAAGGAGCTACGGTGCCGTGAAGGCGCCGCCATGGCGCAGAAACAACAAGTGGGAGAACTGTGAGCAAGAGCACCAGATTAGGAGGAGGTTTATTATGCCTGCAAAGAGAGAAGTTAGTTCAGTTTGCCGAGATGGCGGCGACAATCCACCGCGATGACGCAGACGACGACAGGACAGACGACAAGTGTGCCGGGATGGCGCAGAAAGAAAATTTGGAAAAAAATTCGATGAAGAGCATCAGACAAGGACCCGAAAGATGGAGGGCAAAGTGTGCCGTGACGGCGCCGACGACCCAGACATAGCTGCATGATGCTCCTCATGAACTCATGAACTGACTCATCATGCCGCCTCAGACGTCGGCATTGCCCGAATTTGCTAGTCATCCTCGCCGCCACAGGATGTAACACTAGTGGGGTGTGGGGTGTAAGAATTAGTTACCGTGAACCCTAGTAAACATGGCATGCATGTGCATTCTGCAGGTGCTAAAACACATATTAAAAAAGCTGCTGTGCGACATGGTTGAAGGGGGAGTGAGATTTGATGTTCTATTCCAAGCAAAGGCAAACTGAAATTCGATGTCCAGAAATTGTTACAAAGAATCCAAAAGATGTCTGCTACCAGTAGAAAGACTGTTGCTGCATGGGAGTTCAAGCTTTGGTTTTTGAAAGAGAAAATTTCAATCGGGAGAGGCCCTGTGTTTGGAGACGGAAACATACTCCAAAGTTGACTTTTAGCCACTCGGTTGTCTTTCTAGTTGCGGCTACCTTTCAAGTTTAGCCCTACCCTGCGGACGGAAACAAGAGCTATGTAGTCAAGAGAAGGTCACCATTGGATTGAGTTTCATTCGCAGCTAGCCGTCTGCCGACGTTTCTTGTTGCATGTGTCCAGCACATTTCCAGGCCCGAAACACGTCAGGACTTCAGAGAAACTCTCTCACAAAAGGCAAGATGATCCAAAACAAATCCACTTCGCTGGGGTCAGGGGTTTCCGTGCTTCGCCAGCATGGATTCCGACTTAGAGGCGTTCAGTCATAATCCAACAGATGATAGCTTCGTGGTATTAGCTTTTCAGCTAGCCACATTAACCAAGTATCTGAACGAAGTCCTCTAGCTGAATATTTCTCAGACCTAAAGGATCGATAGGCCATGATTTCACAATTCGTATTCGTACTGAAAATCCAAATCAAGCAATCTGTTTCTTTATCGCAAAACATCGGTTTCCTCGTGCTGAAATGGATTGGCAGCGATACGCAATTAGCGAAATCTGTTTCCGTTGTACTCCAAGCAACGATTTCAATCGGGCAGGGTACCATACACAAGTCAAATGTGACACAATGGGTAGCAACCCTCGGAGAAGACTGATAACTTTTTCAAGTGGGTCGAGGTGCGATGTTGCGGTGTTTGGGGGTGGGTTTGAGGCTTGTCCCACTGCATCGGCCAGCGAAAGCATCCGCAACAAGCTGTCCCAGAGCATATCGGGAATCCTTCAACATAATGAGCGACAGCCGGCGGAAGCTCGAGGCAGGGTAGCCATGCTCCGTCCCGGCAAATGTGTGGAACTGCCAATCTGCCGGCCTGTCCACGTTAACGTGCAGCTGCATCCCCAGGTATGCCAGCAGCGGTTTCTCCACAACTGCACGTAGCAAGCTACACCTGCACTTGGCACGAAACAGGCGCAGGCCGCGCAAGCCTCAATCCCTTCAAAATCGGACCCAGAAACACAAAGTCTTGCTGTTATGAGAGCAAGCTGCACCAATGGTGCTGTGCAGACATACATCTCTGCTGCACGGAGATCCGAGTCTAGCCGATGCATCTCCTCTAAGACAGTGAGGTAGTCAGCGACCTGCATTTCAACTTCCGATCCCACTCCTCCTGTGCAGAGGCGAATGTGCATCCGAGACATGTTCTGATGACCCACCTGGTAGTATCTCCGCCGTTCGTGGATAGCCTCCTCGAACATGTGCACCAGGTCCACCCACAGCTGACTACCTCTTACTTGACAAAGTTGCTGGTGGGGTTATTTTGGGGCTAGGGTTCAGACAGCACGTGAAGCCTGCAGCAAGCCTCGCATCGCAATTAAGTAGTAAAGGCAAGTGGATGGCACCGGCATGCAGGCCTGATAAGAATCTGCATACACTTTGCTCTCGGTATACAAAGTGTAATACAAAAAGCAATTTGTTCTAGTGATTAGTCAGTTACTCGTGGGCAGGCCCACGGCCCAAGGGCTGCGGCTTCAGAATCAGAGCGCCCTGTTCTGCATCTCTGCGCCTTCCGATCCGGGCTCGCAGCTGCCCAGCGCTTGGCACTGCAAGGCACAATGGTGGGACCAGGCCTCACAGCTTGCACAGGGTCTTCACGAACAACGTCTCACACCATCGCGGCCCAAGGGCGGCATTCCCCCGCGGGCAGTCTCGCATGAAGATCCTCAGATTATCACCGAAGCGGTTTGAAACACATGCATGGTCACGCGATACGGCGCAGCGACATGCCGACATCGTGCATAACAATCGTGCTGCAAAGGCCCGCCTTCTCGTGATGAAAATGAATAAGGGCTTCTTGTTTCGAGCATTCCAGTCCAGAACTCGCTTCCCGTAAAGCCGAAAGGCTGCGAATACATCCTGACAACAAACTTGACAACTACAAAGGCCAATTCAAAAAACGTCCGAATTCAAGAAACAAAGTTCCATAAAAAAAAAACAAGAAACGAATTCAAAAAAAGAACACTCTGACTCTGGCAGCAACCAACCCTTTTTGCACAGACTTGTATACAGCAACCAACCCTAAACCCTAAACATCCCGAACCATGAATCCTACAATCGGATTTCTAATCCCTTAGCTGGTTTTCCGGATCGACCCACCCCGCTTTTCGGAACTTGTTTTCCTGAATCTCCGGGGGTTGATTTTGGAACGACGCTACTCTCTGACCCAAGGAGCTGCACTCGGGTGTCCCAGGGGCGCAGCGCCGCTTTCAGCATGGTCGCTGGCTCCAGAACCTCGTTTGACAAACTTGCTTCCAGACTTCGGAGCACCGGGTCAGAAACGAACACACCTGGCAACCGCGCTGATGGCCGCTGATCCTCTCCTGGCTTTTACTTGCAACTTTCAAGGCTCCAGGCAAGATGCCAAAGTGGAGTGCACGCCGAAGACAGCAAGCCCCAGGAGGTGCCGCTTCTGCCTCCAGCCTCTCTCGGAATGCTGTCGCTGGATGCTCGAAAAGACGCAACGCCCCAGCCTCGGCTGGACTCCAGGCGGCGCCAAGACGCCTGCAGAAAGCGGCTGCGAGCCAGAGCTGGTCATCCGAAGAAAGGCCAGAAAGGAAAACACCTACACTCGTCCGTCGTCGTCGTCCGACGTCGTCGGCAGCTTCGCTGGAGTGTCGTCCCCTTCCGACTCACTGCTGATATTTGTGATGATTGTGGTGGTACCGGCACTGATGGTGGTACCATGTCGATGTCGTCGTCGTAGCAGTAGCAGTAGGAGCAGGGCGAGGAGGAGGAGGAGGAGTAGCCGTGGTCGTGGGAGTAGCACTGGAGCCAGTAGTCATACTGGTTGTTGTCGTCATCGTCGCTGTGGTGCTGGGGGGTGCTGGCAGTAATAATATTCTGGTGGCAGCCATCCCTAGGTCGCCTGGCCGGCACTCGGTCAGAGAGTCACAGATCTCATGCCGACCACGCCACAATAAAAGTAATCACAAAATTTCCAGCCCTACACAATCTAGCTCAGATACCGTAACAAACCTGTAAGCACAAGCTCCAGGGTCCTCAACCTCAGCCCCGGAGCGTCAGGCCATGTCCCTCAGCGTTCGCCTTCGTGCGGGCCACTGCCCTGGGCTTCAGCTCCTGGGGCTTTCGTTTCCTTTCTGAATCGAGGGCAGTTGGTGATGTCGACGAGACGCCATTGAAGCGGGGCAAGGAATGGAAGTATATTCGCATCAACGAGTTCAGGGAAGGAAGACAAGTCTGGGCAGGGAATGTTGCTTTTGCAGGCTGCTCCGCTCATCAACCAACTACTTACTTGCCGCGTGATACATGCATCGGGGTTTTGATATCTCTCAGCGCGCAGGTCAAGACATCAGAGTAAGCTCTGGCTGCTGGCTCCCAAAGTTGCCTTTCCTGAAGGCCGGTGAAGGGCGACGTGCGGAAAGACGCAGGCCGAGTACTCTGCGTGCCTGAATCCCGTTGAACCAGCGAAGCTTTGCAAAATCCCCTTAGCCAGGCACCATCTGCACCAACCCAACCTGAAATCCTGAAACTCAAAACTGGGGATCTCCAAATTTCATGCAAAGGCCAACGCAGACCAGCTGCCCATGTCCAGGTCAAGCCAACTCTGCAGCGCATCCCGGTTGACGCGCAAGTCCTAGGAGATAGGGCAGCTCATAGGATCTTACAAGGCGATGGCCCTGCTTCCATGGCTTGCGATGGCATCGCCTGATGCATCTCGTGAATCCTTCAGCGTGGCGAAACCTCCAAAGAACCTCCAAGCTGTTCTGAGCAAAAGCGTCCAAGGCCCCGAACGGCCACGAGCTCGCCTCGCCTCGAAGCTGAGATTCGAAGCTAGGACAAGGCTCTGTAAGTATGCCTCCACTGACAACAACTCTCGTGATTGCTCAGCCCGGTGGCGAACGAAGTCCAGGTGAAGGCGTCCTCCCAAGATCGAAAGGCCATCCTGCTTTCAAGCAACTAGGCCACGAGACTGCATGAAACGCACCCACAAACCCTTGGAAAGAGACTGCTGCCTGCAGTCCGGCCAAAGCCTCTGCGTGATTCCCCAAGCGCTCGGAGAGAAACCTTCGAGGGAAGCAACGCATGGCCTTCTCCGGTGCTTCTTATCGTCAGTGACTGGCGACAAGGCAAAGCAATATCAGAACCAAACGGGCTGAAGCTGCAATCCCTCCAGCCTAAGTTCAGAACCCACACCTTTGTCGCACAAGCAAACTCCGTGCTATTGCGCAGCTGGGAGCATGCTTCAACTCAGCACATCCGAAAGATTTAGAGGCCGTAAAAATGAAAATAAGAACGCAGTAAGGTCGAAAAACCAGATACCGCCCGACATCCAAAACACCCCAATAAATCCCAGCCATGCAGAGGGAACGAGTGAAACCCTAAAACTATCCCAAGAGCTGAACCCGAGTGTCTCACGCCGCGACCCGTCGACGAAAAAGAATGCGAGTTTCACGAATCGCTTCAGGTAAGTCTACTGATTGCAAACAAAGAACTGGTACGGCCGAATGCTGCTAAGGTTGCTAAAGTCGTGGAACTGAGGTATCCATGCGTGCTGCTGTTCCTGCTGTTGTCTCAAGCCCAACCCGACGTCCCGACATTCGACCCAATCGGCCAGATTGGCAACTCAAAATGCTGGGTCGCTGTGCTGCAAAGAACAATCTTCCACAACACGAAAGCTAAAGAAGATGTCTGGCAAGGGGAGCTGCCGAGCGTCTAATCTAAAAACTGAACGAAGAACTCTACGACGAAATGGAAAGGGCGGGTGACTTGATGAATCAATGAAAGCCACGAGACGGTGCACATCATTGGTCTTCTGACAGAGGAGCAGTTCAAACGAGCAGCTGCGACCGAATGAAGATGGCGGTCACCAGTCCATAGAGGCCTCAGCCCAAGGCCAGCACTTCTTCGCAGCAGAAGCTGGCGAACAAAGACTCGAATGCAAAAGTTCGCTCAAAACATACCCGAAAAGGCCCAAACAACAAACACGGGCAAGACCTCTGACGCTGCGTTGAGCCACTGCGAGCTTGACTGTGGAGGACTCTCCAGAAACTACGAAGATGTTTAAGAATCGCACAAGAACGATCCTCCACTCACATCCCTCATGAAACAACGACTCATTCGTGCGAAGGCGACCGTTACAGTTACAGTGCTTGGAGGATCGGGTTTGGGGAAGTGATCGACAGGGACCGCCCAGTGACGCCCCGACGGGACATGTCGAGACAATGTTTCGTGGGAGCGGCATGATTTCGTCACACCCGACCCCCTTGCAACTTCCTGGAAAGAAGGAGACAACAGGCTATTGTTATATTGTTGGTCGACTGGCAGCCAGGAGGCACAGGCCCCTGAGGCTGGAAGGAGGCTCCAGGCGCTTCATCACCTAAGCAACGTAACAACGTAAGAGTCTAAGCCTAAGCAGGCCGTAGCTGGCAAGCACGAGAACCTTTCGCCTTCCCTCTACTCGCCGCTACAGGCACAAGGTCGAAGGTGATCGGCGCCGTAGAGAGCTCCTTCCACCAGGAGCCTACCAGGAAAGTGCTCAAGTCCTCGGTCAAGCGACAGGCCGCCCGCCTTTTGATCACAGACAACAAAACATCCCAGTTTTGCGGGGGTGCAACTTAAGCCCGCAACTGCAACGAGTCTCTGGGGCGTGTGAGTGGCTTGAGTTTCGCATCGAGCAATGTGTGCCGTGCGAAGTGGGGCGTTTATGCCAATGCATCTTGAGTCTCAAAGGCCTTCTGCGCCGAGCCGCTGCCTGGAACGCGATGTGCACACACAAGCCACATCAACCGTGGCTACACAAACGAAAGCTTTGCAAAGGACGATGGAAGTAGTTCACGAAACTGGCAAGGCCACACTTGCACAGCAACGCAGACAGTTCCATTTTTTCGACTAGTCGCCGACATACACTCACATCAGCAGCCTAAAGGGGCTGCTCCAAAGTAACACAAGGCAAGAGATGCGGTCGTGGGTCGTGGGGGGGTCCTGTCCCTGTCCGATCTCAGACATGCCGCTTTCAAGGCAGACTTCCAGCACGCACGGCATGGAAGCGCTGCAGCTATACATTGAAGCATCTTGACTTATTACTCCATCTCTTGAGGTATAGAGGCGGTCGTGCTACTCACTCCGAGCTCAGAAGCTCTCTCACATCCGGAAGTAGCTTGCCAGAGGTCTTCTCCGCATAAGCGCCTCAAATAGGTACATGCAGCAAAACTCCACGAACAGGAGCCTGCATGCTGCTCAGACGCCGTAGCTTGGGTCGTTTTCCTTCAGGTTCTCCTCCTCCACTGTGGCCTTTTGGTCGAGAACAAAGTACAGGGCCGCTGTGAGAATCAGGCGGTTGGCACCTTAAGGGCACGTCACGGCACTTCAGCGACTGTCCGTCACATGATTCATGTCTGCAACTTGCTGCGAAGGGCACTGTTGGTGACAACCGCAATCCCGAGGCAGAGTAAAACCAATCCTCCATAGATTGGATGCCGCACATACTCATAGATGCCATCCGTCCTCAGTGTCGACCTCGGGCACTGACGGGAAGTAACAGCTTCTTCTAGCACATCATCTGCTCGCGCATGGAACAAACAGACGAACTCACGCACTCCAGCACAAGCATTTACGCTAGTAACTGTCGGTACACATGCATGCAAGCATGTAGGCCTGTAGGCATGCAGGCAGGCAGGCAGGCAGGGAGGCAGGCAGACAGTGCACAAACGCAAGGAGACACACGCGCAGCAACAGAGACAGAGAGAGACACAGAGAGAGAGCGAGACAGCACAAGCAACACACATCTACACACACATGCACAGATTGTCGCAGCCAGAAGTCCTGAGGCACGGTGACGTAGCAAGCCTGTGTGGTGCTCTTGGATCCGAAAGTATTCCGGCACTACTTGGTCTGCAATAGGGAGCACAGCACAGGTACACAGCCACCCGGGCAGAATGCAAGACTATATTCACTGCCATCAACATCAAACCGTTCTACCACTGCGCAGACGAACAAATGTCCAGAGCCCAGGCCCCTGGCCCGGCGGGCTTGACTATCCATGGGGAGAGGTCGCCTCGGAAGGCTTCATGTGACGAGGAGAGTGCCGCCGTCGCACTGGATGCACGGCACCGAAAAGCCCTACGCGAAACGCCACAAAACTCTCCACAAACCCTCCAAGACAGAGAGTCAGAAGATATGAGCTTAATGCAACACGGTCTTCTGTCGAGGCAGCCCATGCCCAAACCCTGAGCCAACACAGTCGCCCTGGAGCTGGTAGACGGAGGCCACGATCATACCGCCTCTCGAATATCTTGAATGGCAGGGTGCCAGCAACGATTCCTAGCTGACACCGCCTCCCACGGCCATGGACAGGGGCCCTGCCAAAAAGTAGAGTGATGAGCTGATCAATGGCACCTGGACGCATTGCTTAACACTTTTCGATAATGCATTGGGGCTCAAGTCTGCTGCTTCGGAGCTTTCGATTGCCTGCTCTATCGCACGACTCCTCCTATACAGGACAAGTGCTTCGCGCGCACTTCCCCACGAAAAGTCTGTCCGGTAATGATTCGGCAATGGCCAGAGAAAGGAGCTGTTAGCAACAATCCATCTGCCACAGCCTGAGCCCGCAGATCGAACTTAGAGCTTGCCGATGACTTGCCCAGCGTGGTGGGCGACTAGCTGCCACCGACGTTCGATGTGCGCATGCAAAGCCACGAGACACACTGGCCTCACATAAAAACCCGGTTCATCCGGGTTATGTTTAGAACTGGTCGCAGCCGGGTCCTCTTGTTCAAAAAAATGAGTGGACTAACAACTACAAGGGAACATATCAAGCATCTCAGTCCTCATTATGGTCTTAACAGGAACCGGCCAATCTCAGCAGGAGACTGTGCCGACCAGGATGCACAGCAACAGAAAGAGCTGCGATGCCACATAGACCTGGTGGCTTAACCCTGTTGGAAACACGCACGGCGTGTAGTGAGTAGACTGAGTAGAAGCTGAAAGCATCACAACCACACTTGGCCTCACCGCGCTTGCCGACTTCGCCCTCCATGATGTTCTTTTTGATCTTCCTTGATCGAAGCGCAGGGGTGAAAGAGCTTAACCGACAGCCTTGGACTTTCCTGCTCAGAGAAGTGAACTACCAAAAACGCCCAAAGCCGCCTCAGCCTCCCCTCACTCGCCCGAGCTGCTCCAGGCTCCCTTCGAAGCCGTCCGTGGCTCGCTGAGGAACCTGGAAGCTAGCTCCACTTCGCTTGTGGATTGTGGGCAAAATACCAAGCTCAAACCTCTCCCCAAACCTCTCGCCATGAACCCTGAATCATAACAATCGCAAAACCTCAAGCTTGAACCCCTTTCGCTGGCATTCGATTAACCTAAACCCGAACCTCACCTTACCATATCCCAACTGAATCCCGACCACCCGAACCTGGCAAACCCTTGCCTGATCCTAACCTGAGCCAACCTGGTAACCCCAAACTGCTGCTACACCTACAGCAAGTGTTAACTGGACCACCCGACCCGACCCGAACCTATTCTTCCCTGAAACTAGAGGTAAATGACCTAAGCTTTAAACCACCCCTAAACTAAGTTGATAAACGGAGCTAGCGTATCCCCAACCCAAAATTCCGACCTAATCAAACTCACCTAAACCCGAACGCAATCTAACCTAACCAAAGCTAGCCTAAACCCCAACAAACCCTTACGCTAAACCCTAAACCCTCTCCTGACACGTCATCTAACAGGACCGAACCTAAACCCCTAAGCTAACCTATCTAATATAAACCCTGACCGCTAGCCTTACGGCCTCACCTACCCCAGCTTGACCCAACCTAATCTAACCTTTCTAAAACTCCCCAAACCCTGACCTTTCATATGCATCTGCTGCCATTAAACTCTAACCTATCATTTCAGCACAGGCGTGGATTGTGACCCAGCGAGCACTCCTCAACTGCTAACCAAACCTTTTTTGGACGAGGTCTCTCCGAACTGAAGTGCCTCAAGCAGTATGATTTCATCAATCTCTCTAGCTTTTCAAGAGAGGCAAAGGCAAACATGTCTAATTACCATACCTAAACCCTAAATTAACCTAACCTAAACCCTCACCTAACCTGACTTTTGTTCCTAAACTATAATCTAACCTAACTTGCCTCGCCCACACACGAACCTAAACTGAATATCAACCTACTCCAAACAAGACCTACCAAAACCTAACGTACCTCAAACTACAAACTGTAAGGTAACCCAAACTACTAAACTCAATCCTGGCCCCACCTTCCGAAAATCAAACCTAGCCTAAGCCTAACCTACCCGAAACCCTAACCGAACCTGCCCTTTTTCAGTCACGGGCTGGGGCCGTCAACCCTCCATCCTGAAGTCTTTCGGGACCTACACTAACCTTGGCTGAACCCTGTCCTAACCCCTACCCAAACTTAATTTAAACTCCTTACCTAGCCTGACCTTACTAAACTTCACCTGACCTGACCTGAATCCCAATCTAACCGACCCTACCCGGCCTGGCCAAACCACTAAGCCAATTCCGAAACCTACTCAACGTAACTCAACCTGACCTTAGGCAGCGTTAGGTCCTAACGCTGCCTAACCTGCTCGAAATCCAAACCCTGACCTGACTTGGCCCAACCTAACCCCTACATCCCAACGAAAGCGATCCTAAACCAAAACACGATGATCTGATCACAATAACCGTTTGGCCCGAGCGCCGACAATTGAGAACCGATCGCAATAACTTATACGTGAGGGCAGTCAGCTCAGTCGCACAATCTGACGTCAACAGCTGCAAGCAAAGGCGACGGGACGTGGAGTTGGGCCTTTAACTTTAACGCTAAGACTAAGACACCCCCTGCTGCTGCTGTCAGATGTAGCAACAGCAGCCTTCGGCAACCGCATTCCATCAAGCAGAACCCCGAGCCCAAGCTGCTATGGCTGAGGTGTAGGCTTCTTTCTATGGCTGAGGCCGAGAAGCCAGGCTCACCCGATTGCTTCTCTGAGCCTCGGCAGGAAGGTTGGGACTCTACATGTAGAGGGTCCCTCGCGGACAAGTAGGGGGGCAAGCATAGAACTATATATAATATAAATGGTGGCTCCATGGCAGGCATTCTTGCCTCCTGCATGGCTGAGCGAGTCACGATGCAGGGTTACAGTAGCATACTTGTAAAATCTTGTAAAATCTTGTAAATTCGTCCTATCCCCACAACGAAATTTGTCGATGCAGGAAGATCGTTGAAGATCCCACGACCTAAGTGGTGTGAGCTTGAAGCAAGCCGTCACTGTGACTCGAAATGAGTCGTCTACCCCATGGCATGTATCAGGTTTAGGTTCAGAACTTTGGCTCCGCTGGAGACTTTCCGTGCAAAGCACCCCCCGGAACTGCAGAAAATCTGTCATGCAGCATATGGCAGAAGTCCTCCAACAAGAATAGAAGCACGCCTTCGCGTTACTCCATCTTCGAGGCAGGCTTTGGAGTACAAGCAGGAGCCCGAAGACCATTGGGGCCACTAGGGCCGGACACTGACTCCCTATGCCGTCAGGACTGCAATCCGAGCTGGGGCTGTGACCGTGAGCCGCGACGACATCCTGCCTGCCAGCATGCAACTACATCCACGACGAAAGACATTCCAACAGTTTACCTGAAGATCCCATGTTTGTTCCGTTTTCTCGGATCGAAGTTGGTGCCGCGTGTCCGGCATGCTGTGGCTCTTCGGGCTTCTGGCTTTTGCCCTGCCCTCTGCGGAATTTGCCCTGACTACGTGCCTGGGAGGCTTCCACTTTCAAGCTCTGCTTACTCAAGTTGTTTTCAACTGCTACAAGAACCCTACAAGTCAAGAAGCCAGAGATCGAGAGGCCGAAGACACAAGATCCAAAGACCTGCTGAGCTAGACAGCAGGAAGTAAAGAGCCGAGAAAAAGACCGAAACGTACTACGAAAGGCTCCCCCAACGGCGAGACCTGCAAAGAGCTGACGCCGCATTTGTCCAAAACCCGAAACTAACCCCAGCCTCCGCATGCGACAAAGGTTTGCAAGGCCAGGCCACCCATGACGGCCAACAGCAAGGCCAATGAAATGCAGCGGGCCCGGCGAAGGTTACGTGCAGCCATGGCGTTGAGGCTTGCCAACCCTTGATCAACTTGATCAGATCTCCTGAAGCCCAGCGCCTGTGCGAGAAACAAGCCCTTTTTAGATGAGATGCCGTAGTCATCTTGCCTTGATCCCCTGGTCCAACAGCTGCCGAGAAGAAACGTCTCAGAGTCTGAGAAGTGCAAATGGCCAACAGCTGACCACGTGAGCGACACGTCCCTCTGCCTTCCTCGCGCCAGCGCAAGCCCGCCTGCCATGTGAGATTTGGCTTTTTGTCTGGTAAAGAGGCACTGCGACGGGATGACATCGCCCCAAGGCCGGGTAAAGAACAACTGTAAAAATCTGGGAGCCGAAATCTAGCGCATCCCGTGCTTCACAACAAACCTACTGGACAAGTCCATCAAGCACAATGCAAGTTTGAAGCAACAACCTGTTTTCGTCTTCGCTCCATCGCAAGTCTGACTTTGCAGCTCCTCCACGGAACAGGCTAGTTGTGGTTCTTCATTGGGACTTCGCCTCCTCCATTGGTCGCAACAGGTACGGCACACAAAGCCCATGCGGGTTGTACCCCGTGGGGTTCGTGTGAGTGAGAATGCCGTTCAGCACGGGTAGCTGGAAGATAAGAAACGGAAAGGACAACAAACCGTATACAATACGTCCGAAGAAAAACCTCGAACGAAATTGCCAGTTTTGCAGGTCGGACAGCAAAAGGTCTTTGTTTATGGCCACCTGTTCCAGTTGCACCGTCGCTTCCTTAGAAACATCCAGAACTGTGAGGACGTAGATCAAGGCACAGCTCAAGACAAAAGTAAACAGGTCATAGCCAAGCAAGCCAGCGAGCCGGCCACCTCGAGACCTGTCATAAAGGCAGCACCGCTCTTCGGACCCGGACTGCTCGTCTTCCTTCACGTCACTCTGAGCGGTAATCTCGCGTGCCCCCGCGAAGCTGCGTGTGCACGGGAGCAGGAGGAAGGCCAACCAAACCAGTGCGCAGCTGCCGACGAAGTCCACCGAGCTCGTGACCAAACCCTGTGAGACACCAGGGCCCTCCGTGTCGCAGGTGTGTGTCCCACCCGGCTTCACGCACATGTAGTATTCAAAGGCCGCCAAGCAGGCCATGAAAACACCGCTGGACAAAAATTGAGCACCTTTGAACATCAGGATGAAGCAAACGGTCTGATATTCATCCGGCGGTGCACCGGCCACTATGCACACCAGGACCAAAGCGAAGAAAGCCACCCGGATTCCATACATCGGCGTCACGCTTATCGCTGTCAGAATCCAAAAAAGTGGGTCCTTGATCTGTCCAAAGATCGAGCTGTCAAAGGGCAGGTAGTGATACAGCAGCTTTGCACGGAACCAAGAACAGCTCAGACAGGTTGGGCGAAGCCCCAAAGATTCCAAAGCGGAGTGATCGGCTCCTCTTTTCAGCATCTGGTCCTTTGCATCACCTACCACAGACTCTACGTAAACGGTCAGGTCATCCCAGAAGAGATCGATAACACTCTCCAAGCGCCAACGAGCACAATTCCACATGTCGGGATCCGACAGAGCCGCGTCCTTGATGGTCTCACGCAAAGCAAGCATCACCCTGGCTCGGATCGGTCTCGAAAGGCTCACCAGCCGCTCAAGCGCTTCGCTTTTGGCACCCCGCAACAGTGCACCATGCCGGCCATAGCCTGCCTCCCTCAAAGCCTTCAGGTCCACACGGTCGGTAAAGAAATCTGCAAGATAGGTGCGCAGCTCTTCGTAGTGGTGCGCCTCATACGCTTGCGCTGCTCGAGTGAGCGCGCTGTTGGTCCGATCCCTCACTCCTCCAACAGCTGCGGCCACACCCGCTGCTGCCGATGATGCGGCAGAGGCGCCTTTTGATGTCACATGGCCGAGAAGCTCCATTCTAAACAGAATTGCATGAAATGAAGCGAATGAAGGAATGGAGCAGTGTGTCTGTATGTCTGTATTACGTGGCCTCGCACAACACAGCACACCTGGCTAGACTAAGGTAAGCAGGGCGTGCCACTGAGATCCAAGGATCGCGTTGAGATGTCCCAATCCAAGGCACAGGACTTCTCAGAACCCCTCAACCGAGCCTCCCGATGCGCTCTGCTCACCAAGCGCAGTTCTGTCCAGCGCAGATCAAACTCCGAGCCAGAACACTCCAAGTGTGACAATGCCTTCCACGTGCTTACAAACAGCTGGAGTCTTCAAGCAAATAACTTGGATTGTCCCGCCTCCTGGCAAGCGGTTCTAGCTGAGCCACCAAAACTCGCATTGTCTTGGTACAGCAAATGAAGCAATTCGACTTGCCCAATGGCATTGCCCGTGCTGCGGCTCTGGCAAATTGCTGCACTCCGAAAAGATCCGAAAAAAACTCAGCATCGCACTGAGCAGCATCAGCGCTTGCTGCCGCTCTGCATAATTGGCATCACGGTGCCAAGGACGGGTGGCAAAAGAAGGGGCGTAACGCATGTGCTTGCCGCTTGCCCTCACACATAAGTCAGCACACGTGCAAGGCTTTCATAAGCGTGGCCTGTGAAGTATATGACATTGTTTGAAGGCTGCGCTGTGCTGATTCTCGGATCCTCTTGTTGCTTCATGTCCTGGAGCCAAAGAGACAGTCCTCGTCCCGCAGAAGACTATGGCTATGGCCCACTGCAGCCTGCAGCCGACGGTCCACTGCCGAGCTGCCGGCGACGCCTCGCTGCCGTCCCAGGCAAGGACCTTGGGGCCGAAGGGGCCCAGCCTGCAAGGCACTCGGGGAACTCGGGGGACTCGGGGGACTCGCCTGGGACGAGCTGGGGCCCCGAACTCCACAACCTCCAAAGTACCATCACCTCACACACAAATATGCGCATCCGTCCCAGAAGACGAAAACAAACTCTGCAAGAGATCCTGTAAGAGCGCTGCGAAGCTCAACCGTCACCTGCAAAGCTAAAGCACGAGGACAAGCTTGGCGGCGGCATCTTCGTATGCATCGTCCGATGCGTGGAAAGGTGCTACAGTACTCTCAGGTCACGGCTGACTCCATGACTTGCAAAGCATCTGCTTCTCGAACCTGATAGCACTTACGCCGAGCAACGCCAAAGTGTGAGACCACAAGTCTTCATGAAACGTCATCAAGGAGTACGGTCTTCAGCTACTCAGTGTAAACAACCCATCCAAGACTTCCCAGTCAGGAAGCGCAGACAAACTGCAGAGAAAGAAAGAATCAGTGCCTGGATACATTTGGCCGGCTGCTCTAGAGCTCGGGTCACGGCCCCTTCTGGAAGCATTGAAACCGGAAACCTGAGAGACTGCAAGAGCTGGCCGACATCTTCAGGTGTAGCTCTCTATTCTGGCTCCTTGGCTCTCGCAACTCACGTGGTTGTTATGCAGGTGAACTCAGAATTGACTGTGACTGTTCTGACGGTGAACTGGTGCATGTCTGTCATGCTCTGCAACCGGATGCGCAGCACCATCCACGTTCCAAACACATGGGCTATCGAACCGTTTCGATTAGGTTTGCAATCCACCTGAGGCACATATGCCCCCCCTCACCCGACACTTTGTGCGGGTTCCGCCTCACACGTTGAGAATTGCTTGCATGATTTTCTGAGATGCGGCGGAAATGATTCAGCCCGGCAAACATCGTGGGGCTTCGGAAGGGCTTGAAGGCGAACCCTTCATGCTACGCCACATTCACCGGCCTTCTGTACAGAGCCTGCATCGCTTGGCCATGAACTTGCGACATGATCCCTTGGGAACGGACGAGGGACCGTTCAAGTTACATTCACAGGAAGTGCAGTAAGTTCAGGGACAAATTTGTGGGAGTTGGCACACTGCCAGCAGGGAACCAACTGCGGCAGTTGTTCCAGCGGTAAATCGGTCGCTGCTAAACGATCGTGGCATACCCTAGTCTTTGCAAGTTCCGGGCTGTTTGGCTGAGCTCGCGCTCCAGCGGCTTTCGCCAACCTCATTCCAGAAGTTCTGCGCTCACAGATCTGGTAGCAGGCTTGAACAAACAGACATGCAAGCCTAGGGCCGCAGCGTAAAGACCAGGCTTCCACAGCCCCTGCCCAAAGCTTGCTTTGCCTCGTAGTACCACAAAAGCACCCAAGTGGACTTTCCGCCGAGCTTGGGGAAGTTCGGCGAGCCGAAGACGAGATACAACCGACAGTGCCAACACCCTCATGAATAGCTTCGGCCCCGATGTACACTACTGCGAGTCCAAGACGAGGCTTCAATCATCCTTCTCAGTGACATGCTAAAGCTGCTACAGTACCTTCTACAGGCATGCGGCCACGCTGCTAGCGAGGACGCAGCCGTTGTTTCGCCCCATTGCGGAAAGCGCCGGGGACGAAAGCTGTGTGACAAAAGTGCTGCTGTCTCGCCATGGTACTCGTCTGCCGTCTGCCGATCTCATAAGCGCATAGCACAACACATGCATCTCAGCGTTTAATTGAGCACAGATGTAGCGGAGGCCTGCTCCTGCACGGCAGTGCTTAATGTCTGGGTTTCAACACGTGGCGGGGCCCGACCTGCCGAGCGCTGCGGCGGCTTCATTAGCGATCTGGGCGGCCACAGGCACTTTCACAGCTTTGCCAAAAGCGGCCAAGGGCCAATCCTTGATGCCCTTATGATCTGATTTTCTGATCTGGGCTGTGGGCGAGAACCGGTCATCGGTCTGATGCGAGAGGCGTTCTACCGCCTGCCACATGCTGGATTTCATTTGGGACGCAGTGCTTCGCCTTCTTTCGTTCAGCTATAGCAGCTCGGAGCCGATGCCGAGTATGGAGCTGTGCCGATTGAACTACCATAATGCAAAATCCTTCGCTACTTGTCGATGCCAGGCCTCCCTCAGGGATTTGATCTGCCCCTCCCACTCAGGAGTCGTAGTGGTGGAGTAATAGTTCCAGCCGTTGTCCTTCGTGGCTGTCAAAACCAAGCAGACGTCCTTCATGCCCGAACATCTGACACTTCGCAAGCTGAAGCCACACAAGCGGATGACGATACTTCCCATCGATTGTCGAGTGGTCCCCGTCCTGGGCCGCGGCCGCTGCAGCCTGCCGGGCCGAGAGAAGCACCGGAATGCGCTGTTCCCTTGGTCATGCCTGAAGACAACGAGCTGAAACCGAAGCCACCCCGCCCCGGAAGTTCTTTTGCTTTGCTTGGGGTTTGAGTCGGGGGCAGGCCGGAACCTCTCTTCTTTCCTTCTTTCCGCATGGGAAAGGTCTGCAAGCAGACCCGGGCCTAGGCCCCCCCGTTCCTACCTTGTTGGTGGAATGAGACCTTGGAAGCTCTCTCTCTCTCTCTCTACCAGGCTGTCTCTCTCTCCTCCCCCCTCCAAGACCTTGCGCGCATGCCCTCCCTGGTCCCTGCAGTTTGTGCGGTTGATCTACGAGGAGCTGCCTGCACCGAAATGCATCAAGACAACACCGATTGGACGTAACCTACGCTGCGCATGCAAAGAAGCCGCGAGAACGCGCACTGTCCCTCTTCTGCTGCAACAGCTGGCCACCGGTGTGCAAGCCCCCGCGCCGGCCGCACCGTCCAGATCTGGTAAGGAGTGAAAGCTAGTGCTACCTGAACCTCCAACGATGTCCCCCCACGGCAACGAAAGACGAAATCGGCCCCATGTTTCCGAGCAGCAAGCCCCTTCCCTGTACACTAAGCCGACCCCCAACCCGCGTCCCGGCCTCATCTCCGCGCCCCTATGGCAACCAACCAACCAACCTGATGTCCCTGGGGCTTGCTCCTTGAAACAAGGTAGGCGTTGCCACTCTAAAAAGGGAAAAAGGTTGCCGGCTGAATTTCCCCCAAGTACAAGGGAGGTGGCATCGAATTATCGGTCATGGGGCGGAGAAGGCATCGTCGCGTTTGCGATGGAAAATGAGGCGAAAGGTAGGCAAGCGGAAAGAGCATGCAGTTGGTACGAAGCCCTTAAAGCTGCAAAAGAGCGGTCAGAGCGCTGTCGAGTAGCGACAGCATCATCGTAGGAAAGACAAAAGCAGTATGGTACATAGTGCAAGTTCCCCGGCAACAGATGGTCAAGTCCCCCGGGGGTCCCTCTCAGTTCAAAGCTCCAACGCAACCACGCCCCTAGCAAACAAACAAGTGGATCCCCCGGTTTGTCAACCTGGCTTTAAGCAAAAGTTCACTATGCTTCCGTTTAGCGGGAGACAGGAAGAAAAAGTCAGACCGTACCAAGTAGCAACACAGACCATCACAAGCGTACCCCCCCCAACGGCAATGCACAGCACTGAATTTTGGCCTTCACTTCGCTGCAGCTTTCTTCTTTTGTGGGGCTCAGTCGTCAACTCGGTCGTGTGCTTCGGCTTCGGGCCATATGGGCCTGTACTTGCTGCACGTTGCGCCAGTGTTGGTTTGGCACAAGCCGGACATTCCGGCGCGGGCTGCGACTGGGTGTCCTCGGTTGCATTCCCCCCAAGTGTGAAGAGCTCATTGTCGGGCTCCAGCGCGGGCTGCGACTAGGTGTCCTCGGCCGCATTCCCCCCAGGTGTGAGGAGCTTCTTGTCGGGCTCCGGCTTGGCGTCCTCGGTCGTGTCATCCCCCTGCTGTGCTCTGCCGGGCAGGAATTTCCCCTTCAAGTGGTTCTTGGCTGTCGGCGCGGCTGTCACTTGCCTCGCTGCTCTTTTCCTCCTCCAGTTGCCCCCCGCTTGCTTTCGGGTCGAGGTTGCTTGGCGAGGCTTTGCTGCTTGTAGAGGGGCCGCCGCGTACCACCGGTTCAGCTGTCTGGCCTCTCGCATTGAGAGGCTTGTTTCCCCCCTGCGCCGCTCGACTTTTTGCCTTCTTCCGCACTTTGCGGGCTTGCTTGAGGAGCACCGGGATTTTGTGTGGGAACTTCATGATATACACTCTGGCTTCGGCAGTGACCCTGGGGAGATATTTGTCCGTGATTTTCACCAGCTTGTCTGCGGCTTTCCCCAGGGCACGCCCGCAATCTCCCCCGGTAAGCAGCATAAGACTCGGCCATCTCGTCACTGAGGTACTCCCCCGGCTTTTTCCAGAAACGGTCAGTCGCCTCCTCATAGGTCACCTCGCGTCCGATCCACTTGTCTAGTGGGCCTGGGTGGAAGAGGAGGCCCAATCCTTTCCTGGTGACAAAGCGCACCTTGTGGTCGAGGCCCATCCCCCCCAGGTGGCTCGCATGCTGGAGTCGTCGCGTCTCCCCTGCTCTGGCTGGGCTCCCCCTGCCTCTGGTGCCGGACTTTCGCGTTCACGTTGTCTTGGTCCGTCACCTCGTGAAGTCTACAGGCTGGGTCAGTCCTCACGTGAACCTTACTGAATATTGGCACACGTTCCCCCCGCATATCTGCATCGGCGGCATTCTTTGCCCCTGCTTGCCATCGCCTTAGTGGCGTCTCCAGGAAGATCACCTTGAGTTCCTCAAACCGGGTAGTATGATCTTCCCCCCGAAGGGGGCCGCGGTCAGGGGTCGGATGGAGCGAGAAAACCCTAAAGCCTCTTAAGCACGTGGCTGCGGATGTGAAGCTCAAGCACTGCTGGGAAAGGCAGGAAGGCTCCCCTAAAATCACAATCCAGGTTAACCCCCCACCTCCCCCCCCAGCGCAAAGGGGCGGCACAGGCCCCCAAGCAAAGGTGCAGTACTTGAGCCAAAACCCTGTACTGC